>JAGVSQ010001977.1:0-26520 GCA_022683975.1 Rhyacophila evoluta | reverse complement strand
ATACTGTGTAGATCCATATGCTCCACTTTGGGAGCGAACATGGCTTAAAAAAAAAAAAAACATTTTCAAATAGAATATTTGAATAAATTAAATATATGTAAATATTATATTTGGTTGAATAAACTTGTTGGTGTTCATAAATTCTTGTGTCTGAAATAAGCGTGGCAATTTTCTTCGTTATAAACATATATTTTTTTTCAGTGTTTACTGTATAGTAATTATAATTATTAACACGCGTACAGTGTATGGATTTAAGCTATGCTTAGCAGGAAACCGTTCATTTTATTTTGAGTATAGTACTCGGATACTCGATATTATTTTTAATAAATGAAGAATGTGATTTAGAGTAGTCAATTTGAGTTGATTAAATGACAACGATATAAAGGGAAAAGGTTGTAACGCACACAGAACAAATTTTAGGGCGGCACAATAAAGTCTACTTAAATATTTTGGGCCAAAGCCAAAACAATAATTAACAGACACAACATTTAAATGCATGAAAAGTAAGCCTAGTGTATTTACCCAATCTAATATCAATTCACTAAGTTATTTAAGAAAAACCAATAATATTGATGGGGCAGACGTCTTTTTTCCTGATCACAAATTTCGCAGGCAATGCTTTTTCAAATTTGAAATCCTGACGATACTATGTTTGCATTTGGAGCTTTTGTTCATTTATGAGAACGCGTATTTAAACGATTGCGATTATTTTTTTTTTTTGCAGATTCGTCTACTAAATGCTAGCTGATAATATAATATAGCTGTAAACAGTAAACGCGCATAGTTGTTTTTTTGTTTATTTCATATTTATTATTATTAAACACAGCTGGAACGTACTTTGCAATTTTTCTCATGAATAACATGGCGCTGACAGCTAAAACAAGTATTTATTCTGGAGAGTAGACACAATATTTCTTTATTATTTTCTAAACAAAGACACAGTACAAAGAATGGCAGTACAGAAAGCGCCAGGTAATTAATCATCACACCTTTGCATTTTTAAATTCTAATGGATGGTAAACATGTCCGAAACGTAAATGTATTTGCTTGAAAATGGGAGGAAAAAATATTAAGACGTCGTTTTCACGGAAGTAAGCAGAGAAAACGTTTATTCACCGTATTGTTTGTGAGAGACACAATGGACGGATAGGTCACAATAAAGCTCTCTGCACACGTAAGATATTACTTTAAAAATATAAATACCGCGAAAAATATTTTTTCTTCTAATGAATATTACAATTAAAAATCAAAATTCTAAAAAAAAATCTGAGCGTATACTTTAAAAAAATTACGAACATCTTTCAGTTTGAGTTTCAAATTATTTGCATATAAGCATTTAGTTATTATAATTATTTATTTGAATAAAATAAAAAATTATCTTGAAATGCTAATACAGTTAAACGATATGTTCATAACAATTCAATTCTATAATATGTCATGTTGTAATTAAAATGTATACAAAATAGAGTCTAGACCTGAGAGATAGGTCGTTTTAATTGCAAAAATATTTTGTATCAAAGTGGGCTAAACATCGTGCTTAGGATTTGACAAATAGACGTATGCGCATATGGACCTCTACAAAATGAAGATATCCACTACAAAAATAAAGTATTCATATATCCAAAGTGTAAAAACTCACCCTTGTAGTTTTTTCACGACTATTCGCTCCCACCGAATTTTTCAACCAACTTAATACCCACTGGAAAATCTGGAACTCGAACCCGTAACCTTCACGCTTACATCTTGATCATTACAAAAATATGTAAAAATATATTGTTATCAAACTAAAATTTATATTACACAACTTCGGCAAAATAAGTGTAAAACAACAGCTCTAAATTAATATACTTGAAAAAGGTTTTTAATATGTACATTTATCTGACATTGGTTACACTATATAAACACATATGTAAATTTATATCAGCTTTGGGTTTTTGATTATCACAGAGGCAACGGACGTATCAATATGAGTATATGGTGCTTGGTGTCGACTACATTTAATTATGTTGAAATGTTTTTTTGCAAAAAAAACATATATTGTAATTTGGATTAAAAAAACCATATCCAAAACATCATTAAACACGGCTATATTGAAATGGTGTAAAGGCCAAACCAAGCGAAACTGCACCTTGTTTGGCTGTCTCATTGGACCGTAATGGATAGCCACAGAGTTCTATGTCTTGACGCAGTCGCTCCATTTTCTGTGATCGATCGTGTCGCTCATTCGCGAAATTCAATTGTGCGATGGAAGTATTTTTTCAAAGAAAATCTAAAAAAAATCTCTCGTATTTTTGTGGCAAGCTTTATATTGATGGCTTTTGAATGAGTCTCATTTGAAACACATTAAAAACATAGCTTTCTTACTCACAGTTTTGCATTAAGGCAATATGATTGAGCTTTCTTTAAGAAGTACGTTCTATTACTTTCACGTTGCCTTTTTTGTACGACAAGCTTTTTTTACGAAATGACATAATAAGTTATCTTAACATTTCTCGTAGTTGTGGTTATGGTACACCCTATCGCAAGTTTGTATACTAGTTGAAATTCATAATATTTTTAGTACAAACTATTTTCATATACACTAAGTAATAAACTGCATAATTATTTTTTGACTTACCTTCATTTTTTTAAATTATTAAATATATAGACAGACATGTGGAATTTTGTAGGATAACTTGAATTCATGACTTACATATATTAAGATTTTAATAACCGGTGTAATTATTTTGAAATATTTATAAATATTAAATATACAGATACGGAGATATACATTTCATTTATACAATAAAATTTTTAAAAAGCTTCAATTTATTATTCCATAGAATTTTCCTATACATTTGTCGATGACATTATTTATATTGGAATTTATATTTACGCATCAACTTTACAATATAGAAAAAAATACTACACATTGTAATGGGCATGTCCTGCAAAGAGGTGAAAGTTGCAAGTTAAATTCGCATTGATGCGAGTTTTTCAAAATTCTAAAGATGCAGGACCGGATGCGTAATGGGTGGACAAATTGGTTGACTTGTGAAAATCTGTATTTTCTTGATAATTTCGAAGCTATTAAGACGTAGATATTAAAACAGATGATTTTATCAGAAAAAATAATTTTTATGCTGTCTATGATGCTTAAAAATAAACTAATTTGAATCTACGGTTACGTAAATTATTCGTTTATATACAACTAAATTCATAGTTTTCGTTTTTAGAAAATTTATAGAATTTTTTTAGATATTAATATTTAATCAAAATTTAACTTTTGGAGATCCGTGTATACCATTTCTAGAGTGAGTATTTTCACATCATGTGAAAATGAAAATGAAAACAATATACTCGTAGGTCCACGTTTAAAGCGATTATTGTTTCTTAAAGTAACTTAGAACGTTTAACTAAAACGATTATGGAGTTAATCAATAAATTAAGTAGATATATTTTTTTTAATATTATACTTGAAATATAGTTGGCAAAATTGATATTTAATATGGCTTGTTACTCACGTCAAATTTGCATTAACTCACTCTACACTAACCCATCAATGCAACTTTCAAACTTATGCTTTCCACTCTACAGCACTAAATCAATCATTTGCCCACACATAATATTGACCTAAATAATTTGTTAAACTTGTCCACTATTCAATTTTCAACAAACTCATATTTAATTTTATAACACGGCAAGCTTTAAGCTTTTCAGTAAACTATTAAATTTAATATTTATTACCATTATATGAACTTATATTTTGGATATAATTTATTAAAATGTTTGTTGATAGCAAATTTTATAACACAATTATTTTCGGTCGATGATTCACTCTTATTTTATAGAATTCTTAATAATTTAAATTAAAAAAAAATCTTTTTTGAAGTAAGCGAATAGTCAATTGTAAAATTGTAATTTTGTTTACAGTCGCCGTTTCCTTGAAATTAATGAATCACATTTTCATTGACATGGTTCAACGGAAAAATTCTTTTCATTCAACAACTATTGATTCAAAAACAATCTTTTTTTACGTCATATTTTTTTGATAATTATAATTATATCTTACAATTTATTTGATGATATTTTTAATAAATCTTATTCTTAATAATTGCTTTTTTAATAAATATACTAACGACGTGTTTTGAGAAGTTTTAATTTTATATAATAAACAATAACAAAGTTCTTACAGTATCATAAATATTTTATAGGTCGTAGGTTTGAGCACGTTCGCCAAATTTATTCGTTGTCATGAAGTGTGAAAGAGTAGTATCTTGATTTTGAAATAATTATAACATCTTAATAATGGACAAGACTTTTGCTGTCATATTAGTACGTGGTATATTTTTTTTAATAATGCGGCCCTGAAAGCTAAAACTTAAAAGCTTAAAACACAACTTTGTATAAACATACTTTATCAATTATTTATTTATCTATTATCAATTAGTTATTTTCAATCAAACAAATAAAAGACTTCCTGTGTATAGACTTGATTGCTGAGATAACTGCAAAAAAAAATCTTTTATTTTTCCAAAGACTCGAGAAGGCCTTATGAATTTTTCGAGTTTTTTTATCGAGTCCGAAAAAAAAATTGAATATAATAAATATTCAGCAAGTGATAAAAATAATATTGCTTAATAAATGTATAATTTTTATAATCGGTTCTGCCTAGTTAAATTATTTATTAGAACTCACTAAATAAGTTTTTTCATTAAAATATACTGGCAGCTTTGTGTTATTGTGCCCTCTGTCCGAAAAAAATGCTTAAGTGCTATTTATATGATTGCTTCAAATCAGAACCAAAAGCTAACTAAAAGCTACTACTTAAAGCCAAGCATTTATATTAAATATAATGTCACTTCAAACGCCAGTAACTCAGAAAGACATTTATTATTTAGTTGGTAAATATTCATTGGAGATGACAACATTATCATTCTGTATGAGAATTTATCTATTAAAAAAAAAGTTTTGGAAGATTTAGCAGAGGAGCAAAAAATAACACTAGCAAAATTCTAACGCTAAAAAAAGCTTTCCGAAAACTTACAGGTTTATACAGTTTATACTAGACACACAGCAAGTGTTTCTGAGTACTCGTAGGCAAATACCAGTTACGTTGCTAAAGAGAAACCGCTGCCCCGTTATTGAATTTCTTCACTCGCGAGGAATTCATCATGTTGACATTTATGTGTCTCAGAGGAATGTAGGCGGTTGGAATCTAATATGCCTAAAGTTTTCCATCATATATACGAGATAATATATGCGAAGGGATGATTGAAGCATATTGAAATATAATGCAACGATTTTATCGTTATGGATTTAGCACACGCGTTTGTCTAACGAAGGCTAAGGGTAATTTATGGAGATGGTTTATATTACTTTTTTTA
Source organism: Rhyacophila evoluta (assembly GCA_022683975.1). Lineage (NCBI taxonomy): Eukaryota > Metazoa > Arthropoda > Insecta > Trichoptera > Rhyacophilidae > Rhyacophila > Rhyacophila evoluta. The sequence goes on along the minus strand of JAGVSQ010001977.1, from coordinate 21,154 downwards.
CGGTGTTTTGTTTTCAAAAACAAGAGTATGCTAAATTGAATTTGATTACTCATCTAAGCCATCATTTGATAGCAAACAATGTTTATGGTAATATAAGTTATTTTTATACGTGGGTTTTCATTTTTGGAATAAAGTACTTTCAGCTAAATTTTCAACACGCAAAAAACTTTTCGTGCTTAATTTCAGACACAGATAAAGCCTTATTTTTTGGAAAGTAGCATCATGTTAAAACTACTGACTAAGCAGTTTTGTACAAGGAATATTTTTAATGAACACGTTTTTCTATTGAATTTATAGTTAACTTGTAATTATTAAATCATTATACGTAAAAAACGTTTGGTAAAGTACTTTTATATTTAGTTTATTTTATAATCTTAAAAAATCATACGTACTGTATTATTCTTAACCATATTTCAAACAACATTTCAAAACTTGTTTATTATATTGTAGAGATCTTAAGATCTTAATATAAAAATCATAATATAATGTTTCCGAAAAATAAATCCAAAAGCTTTCTTAAAATTCATGCCATATTAATTTTGCTAAAATAACATTGAAAATTGGTGAGAATGCCTATAAATTTTCTTTGTATGTTTTTAGATTCGTATCAATGTAAATCGTTACAAAAAATAATAAATAAAAGCTTAAGCCTAACAAATAAAACTGTGAGAATACAAATTGAAATAATGGAAACATAAGCAGCGGTCCTTAAAATGGTTATAAGTTCGCTAATTAATTGTATCTATAGTGCATCCATAATATAAAGCCGATTAAGTGGAGATAGATATTCTTGGTATTTTTGGTCTCAATTAGATGTTAAGTGTTTGAAAATGTATAAAAAAACTGTGTATTACTATTTCAATAGATAAGGTAAATGTCTTATAAGATTAATTCCAACTTGCAACGCAGTTAGTGGAGGCTAGTTTAATTTAATTGTAAAATACTCGAATGTCGTAGAATAATGGTATACAGTCGCAACCTGTTACAGTCGTCCTCTCCATGTAATAGACATGAACGTTACAAATTAGTTCAATTCGTGGCGAATCAAGATGGAGATTCCCTTTATATGGTGTCTACTCAGACGCGCGTCTTGCGGGCAAACGGATTTCCTTTCTCACCTGTGTAAGGCACCCACTATATACATTTGATAACAGGGTGCACAATAATAAAAGAATACTTATTTAATTAGTTATATTTATTTTAAATTTTGAGCTTTATGTGTATTCTATCTACCAACCACATCTTTATACTTAGTCTTAACAAGGAGTACAATCGAACTCTGATATCGAAAAACGATTTTCTTTATTCATTAAAAATGTCCTGGAAGTAATTATAAATCACCCAAGACGCACTCAAGTATACTGTAAGAAGCTTTATTTATGTTCACTAGTTTCTTAATACTAAAGATGTGTGTATACTTTAACACAGTTTCATATTATGTTTCTTAGCTGCCTTTTCAGTCAGGTATGTATTGAGAACCCTCTCTCGTAGCTTAAAATTCTCAATTTATTCCACAGAAACTGGATAAAATATTATTATAACGTGTTTCATTTCTTAAAGCTCTTAATGGTATTTTCGGCAATGGTAACATTACTATCTTCATTCTAGCCACCCGGTTAATGAAATACACAATTTGTATTTAAATTATTCCTTGAAATTTGTGTCTCGTATTCTACATTGGCGTGTCACTAGATTTACAATAGGTCCAAAACACGTTATTACAATTAACAGGTCTCCGAATTGGATAAATAAATTTGTTACGTTTGCAAAACTAAATTATACATTTGAACAATATATCAAGCAAAACTATTTTCTTAGACGAGTGCAAATACTTTGTTTCTCTTGGTAACATTTCAATCTGATATAAAATATATTGCACTATGATATACAAAAGGAAATATATAAAAACATGTTTATGTATGCAAATGGTTTAAACATACGTGTTTCAGACTTTTTTAGATTTATGCTGTGATACATAGTCGACTGAAAAAGAGTTTGCTATTTATTTTATTGTAAATGATATGAAAACTATTTTTGTGTAACAATATCTATCATTCCAAAGATTTTTTTAAATGTTGTAATATATTACATGAATACATATTTTTGATAAAATACATAATTTACAATGTAAAGTTTGTACCATAATCTTGTTAAAAAAATTACGCGTTGATTACGCATGGCACATTGTTCTGAAATATTTTTTTAGCATTCTGATATTACGTTTTCTTTGAATCCTTGCCCGGATGATCCAGTAAGTAATTATTTCATCAGTTAATTAGTATCAATTCAAAGAAATCCTAAGGAACATTTTTTTATATTAAGGTTTTACTGCTTTAAAAATTTGAAATCAACAAAAATTCGTTCAAAAATTTAAAATTATCGGTCGATCGTATTTGTTATTTTTTAAATTGTAAGAAATCACCACTACACCAGTACTGGTGTATAACACAATCATATTGTATAAAAAATTAACACTTTAATGATCTAATTATGGTATGTTTCATTTTTTTATTTGTACATAAAGTTACGAAAACAACATTTATAATCTTCATGGTTATGAATATAATATATTGTTTAATGTAAAATATCGAAATAGTGAGGACTCAACAAAAATCTCTTTCTGCGTTTACCATTTTTAACACAGGATGTCCGTGATTGTCTGACCTTTAAAATATGCTTTTCTTATAAATTTGTATTGTGCTGGTTATTTTATTGCTTTTTTCAAGACACTTTCACCACCGTACCATTATATATACACATGTATCTGCATATAAATGTGTATTTGTAAATATAAAGTGTGTATTTGTCAGATAATCTAGAGGCATAATATTTACATAATAAAACCAGTAATTAAGTAAAACTTCTTTATAACGAACACCAAAGTAACGAAATTTCCAGACTTTTGAATAATATTAAATTTGTTGAATCAAACAAACTTTTAATTGTAAGAACTTTTTTGTATCTATGTAATTAACAAAATGAAAATTTGTTTGGCATCAGCACTCGTGGTAATGCGCTAAAGTATATTCGTTTCGTTGCGACATATTTACTGGAGGTGTTTTTTTGTATTTAAATTTTTTTCTCTATTTTCAATAAAACTGACGTTTATGTTACGAAATTAACGTTACAAACATATTGTTTCCCACCCCATGGACTTCGCCGTATAAAAATTATCTGTATTTTTTACAAAACCTGTTAATACTCAAGCAATTCAGAGCTATTTCATCATTAAATTAAGGAAACTATCATAAAATAATTTGGTATGAAAATATAAATAAGTATTCAAATTGTGTTAATTTCTTTGGCTTCACATTCTCCATGTTCAAAACGGAAATTAAAAAATATGTATTTATCAAAATTCTTTTTCAATAGGAGTATTTAATTAAATATACTTTTCTCTGTGCTTTTTCGTGAGCTTTTCATAATTTTTATGTAACATTAAAATAAAATTTGGAAAGCTGAATAATTTCGAAATTAGATTTTCTTATTTTTCTTTTTCTTCCATAGCCACTGCGTAAGTGGAGCACATGGACAACACATGTTGCTTATAAAAAATGGTCATCTACCAGTATTCTTGCGACGGAATATATTTTGTAAATAGTACCTTCCAGCTCACCGGAAACTGGTTGTCTTGAAGTATAGGCAGGTTTGGTTAGTAACTTTTTGAGGCATCCGCAATATAAATAATGTTTATTTTATTATATTTACTTTAAAAAAGATTTATACATTTCGTGAATTTTATATATTAACGTTATTTTAGTGATCATTTTTAATGTTATACGCATAATACTAGTTCGAGTATACTGCGGCAAACAATGAGCTCCTTAAAATATTGATTAACGATTAGTGAGTACACCGGTTTCAAGAATTATAAATCCTCACCCCTCGAGTCAATTATCCGCTAACGACTTTCCCTTTAAATGCAAGAATGCTGCCCACGGCTCAGCTTAAATACGGAATGTTCTTCAACGTTGAAAGGCACCTTACGCTCTACATTCACCTAAGCATAATTTACGGACGACTCAATTAGTTAAGAAGTCACGTATTTTTTCGCATTCCAGTCTGACTGCCGAAATCGTTTTTGTAATGTGGTCGGTGGCCTTCAAGGCAAATTTTTCTACCCTTACATGCTTTCAAGAAACGTCTTCTTAGACTATTATCCTTATCTATTGCTTTTACCCGAGAGATAAAAGTCATTTTTGGATAATATCATTTTGAATGTGAAAATCAGGGTCGTTTTAATACCATTATTATTGAAGACAATTAAGGTACAATGGCAAAGATATTTTTCAATGGATAGGCATAAAATTGTTAATTGCAATTAACACTAACATATACGTATATGAAGGTTATAAAGAATTAAAAACATTTCTTTAGATTTAACATCTAATGATTTCACTAAATATAACTTCCATTCAGCCACCCCATTCTTACACCTGGTCTTAACCAGCCATATCCCCAAGTTCTGATGTGAAAAATAAATCAACATAATTTAATGGTAATAACCTAGAAGCAAAAATAAATTACACAAAACTGACGTTGTCACGCACGCGAGAGTAATGGAGTTAAATAATAAATAAAAACCATTGTTTTAAAGCGTATTATTATTGATCAAGCAGCTGTGTGACACTCTCGCCAAATGACGCCGCAAACCTTTTAAAAGCAATGAAATTAATTTTTCTTGTGCTTACCAGGTCGGATTGTCTAATAGCTATTTTGATCTATTTTAATAATCATCCCGTTCTGTACACAGTCTTGGACATTCACGAAGCACGTGATTAGCATCCTGTTCTCGACAGCCACAATGATATGTTAGCTATTTAACAATAGGCAAGACTGAGACAGCTTGATGGCAAAATTACCGTGGTTTGTAATAAATTGCCTACTTAAGCGGCCCAGAACCAGTTTGACTGTTTGAATCCGCTATTTAATATTTGGAAAAAAAAACATGTATGCCTGGTTTCAGTCAATGTATCCACGTTCCCTGTCAGGTTTTATTGCTGCATCTATGGCCATCGAACATTGCTAAAACATGGCTTGGATCTAGCTATAAGATTCTTATTTATAAACATGTTATACATATAAACATTTCAGTTAAGCTATGGCTACAAGGTGTCAATGATGAAAATATGTTTTTTTTTTATTTAGTAAATTTAGTGATTTTTATTGCGATTTTAAAGCAGTTATCAAATAACCAACGGAATAAGCACGATAACAAACAACCGTAAATAAATTCAAAAGTTTAATTTGTAAATACTGACTGTTCCAAATAATGCAATATATAGTTCAAATATTGAAATATTACAGTGTATATTATGAAAGAATAATTTGTATAATCAAAGCTTTAAGAATGAATCGATTTTATTTTTGTGTGCTCAATTTCTTCACATTGCGGAGATTCATATGTTATACATACTCTACTTTCAGAGCGAGCATCTTCAAACTGTGTAGATGTATGTACTCTACTTTTGAGGCAGGCATAATATAAAAAACTGTATCTATTTTACGCCTGCCTTTAAGATGGAACATATATTATAGATCTAAATAACTTTCTACAGATTTTCAATTTTAGCACTGTTGTATTCACGAGAATCAATTTTCTATATATAAGTCTATGTCTATTTTTTTTTTTATCTTACAACTGTAGAGTTCTGAACACCAGCCTCCGACACCAAAGCGCATATTCTGACCTCTTGAACACCAAGGGGAAATACATTGATATAAATATTCCTTCAACATCATTGAAAACACAACTAACCTCATAAAATATGCTGATGAACGAATTGATGTGTAAAAATTACTCAAGTTTTCAAACCTTTTTTTCTTTCATTGTTAAACCACTCTAAATGTTTGTTGGGTTCATATATTTTCAATTGAATGAGTTCTTTGCATAACCAAATATTTGAATAAAGTAAAATAAATAATAGAGTAAGGAGACTTTGGGTACTCCTTGATAACAACCTTAAGTCTCATAATTTAAATGATCATTAATTTTAGACTGTGACAAAGCCTTATTTTTATTCATCGTTTATTTTATGATGGATGGTATTTTTATTGTAAAACTAAGAGAAAAAATGAAAAACTTTACGAATATTTTTTCAGCGCTCTGAAAAGTCTGAAATTTCATTATATTCATAAAAATTAGTTTTCCTACAAAAAAATTCTTCCTAACGTGTATATAGTTATTCTTTTCCCGCTCTTGATAATGAATCGTAGGATCTGTTCTTTTTCTTCTTCTTTTTCTTATATGCTTCCACAGTACTCCCACTCTTAAGTAGTCTCACATCTTCCAGGTTACGCCAGCATCTCTTCGTATAAATTTAACATAATATAATCTTATATTATATTATTTAGTGTGTCTCAAGGTTTACGCATATGTTAAACTTGATAATACATGAGTTTATATCATATTAATTAATAAAGTATGTATTTTTTAATGAAACAAATAATTATTTAAAATAGATACACGAAACTTTATACAGATGTCAGTAATTTAAGAGATTAAAATAAATAAAAATCGCATTTAAATTAGAATTGCTTAAATTTTTTCGCTTGAAATGGCTCGCTTTATTTTTCTTGAATATTTTTTCCCTCTCTCAGACAGCGCAATAAGGAAACTGCGTTTTTATTGAAGACATCACTTCATTAACGTGATAGCGCCTGTTAATTTATGTGCATTTGAAATAAGACGTGGGTCGCCTAACACGACTTCGTTTAGCCCCAAGACATTATTTAAGCTTCCGACAAGGTATTGTGTCAAATACGGCTAGTGCTTATCGTATCTGTATTTTGCAGTCGGTAGCTACATTATCACATAATTCTTTTTTAATAAACTTTCAATGTCACATCTTTCAAGGACGCACGTTTCGATTCGTGAGTTATTACAGGGTCATATGATGCATTAATAACCAAGCTATTCTCAATAATTTCAAAGAATATTGATGTATTTTTACATGTGTACATAGCATAATTTGACACTAGAGGAAATTCGCGTTTATGTAAATGAATACTTCGCCAAATCTTTCGATTTTGGCTGCCATTGATTTTCGCCAAACTTAATAATTGAGTCCATTGTAACAGTTTTCATGATAATTACGTAACTATTACGTATGAGATAATAAATAAAAACTGCCCAACCAATTTGTATCATGGAAAATCACGAAAAAAAATGGTCGTTCTTATATTATGAACATGATATTAAGACACTACTTTTTTTCAATTACTTTTTTCAATATTATCAGTGAAATAAAAAAGTTTTTCGTAATTTTACAACAAGTGGACATATTTAATATATTATTTAAAAAAATACATGACTAGCTCACTGCTACTTTTGAGATATTTGAGTAAATATAGAATTGGACGGTTTTAATTATTCGATAAGCCATTTTTTTAACGGAATTACCGTGTAGGACTATTTTCAAAATTATTTTAAAATAAATTTAGATGTATACAAAGTAAATTGGATCTTTTCTCCATATATAAGTACAAATGCTGTGAAGTACTCGATTGAAAAATATGTATTATCTTTATAAATTTTATTCTTTTACTCTCATTCCCAACATTCAAATTGATGTTATTTATAAGTATGTCTTTTTGCTTTTTTCATAAATCATTTCAAAATTCATTTATGCATCATTTAACATAATTTGTGTGTCACAGAACTCTAAACAACATGTTAATGGAAAAGAGTAAATGATCACAGTAATTTAGGATAGTATTAACATATTCCGTGTTAACATAATATTAAATTATCCGAAACAAAGGAAGCCATCTATCTGGTGGTGTAATCAGCAAAAAGCCTTCGCTACGTAGCTTTCACTCAGTGACGTCCTACAAATTTAATCTGAAACAACGGGCTCGCTATACAATGGTTATTCTTAATACATTTTTGTTTTAATATTTAATTACCACTCAGAATTTAAACGATATAATTATCGTATCTACAAACATAGTAAAAAATAATAGTAGATGAGGAATATAATAACATATTTTTCTATTTTATCAACAAAGTCTTTTCACATTTTATTTTGCTGCAGCGCTTATCCACAAAATATATTGATATTATGAAGTTCTTCATCTTTTAATATGAATATGTCCTTAAAGGCAGTATCCAGACACTGAATGATCTAAAAATTTACCGCCACTAAATCTGTACGATTTTATTTTTAAAAATTTCATAACTGAAAAATATTATCGTTCACATTGATTCATGTTTTGTCACACGTCTTGTTAATCAGTTTGCCATAAAAAAATTAAACCATCTCAGTATATGAACAGCAAACAAATCTTAACCAACTTTTTGAACGAACACAGTATATTGGATGGGTGTATTTCTAAATTATTCCGTTTTGCCAAAATTGACAGGAGAACATTATAAACAATAGTTTTTCGGATAAAATAGCCATAAAGCAAATACTTCGGTGTTTATTTTTGTTTGAACAGTTATTTTATGCAAAAAATAATTCTCTTCTTTAAATTTTGGGCTAGAAGAACAAATGCAATTGAAAATATATCCATCATTTGATGAAACTATTTAACGATATCGGTACTATTTTAAAAAAAATGTCGCCAAGTTTATCAGGTCTAATTTATTATTTTAAATAATTGGGTGCTATCCGTTGACATTAACGAAATTAATATAATTTATTAAGATGACTCTTTCGAGTATGATATATGTATGACACATATTATAGCACACAATATCGTCGTAGTACCGGCAAAAGACGTTAAAGTAAAAAAGTGAGTTTTGAAATAATCGAGTTTTAGTGGTTGAGTCTCTCTATTAAATACATTTTACGACAATTTCTTAAGGTATAATGATTATACTTTAAGAAATTGTCGTAAAATCTATTTAACAGGGAGACTCAACCATTAAAACTCGATTATTTCAAAGCTCACTTTTTTACTTTAACGTCTTTTGCCAGTAATACGACGATATATACTATGTATTTTGAGTAATCAATAACATTGGTTGTTTTAGATGAGGTTAGCAATAATTAATTTCAAGAAGAGACTAGACCAAAACTATTACTACACGACCCCATTAATAGGGTACATCACTGTGAATAATATCTAACGATAACATTGCACAAACGATCGCGCAAAGGCTGGCTTTCCTGTTAATAGCTTTCTCTCGACACATCCTTGTAAGCTTCGCCCGCATCCTCCGTATCTCCAGCGCGAAGACATGCCTGCACTTGATTAAACGTATGGATTAAATCCGTCCGCATCACGCTGTATGCAAATTACGGCAATATGAATTTGCGACGGGTGTTCTCTCGCGATGCCCCGAGAACTGTACCCAGTTTCAACTGTCTCTATGTTACACGTACATAATTAAAAGTAACAACTGTTCAATTTGGATGCAACAATAACCGACAGATGCGCGTGCCTTGATTGAGTTCTTGATAAATTTAATTCAGCCTGGAAGTAATAACTATATAAGCCGCTATCTCTTGGTTAATCTAAACGTGTCATGTTGTAAAGATATTTAAAAAACGTCTTGTTCATTTCCCATATATTTTCAACACATACTTATTTGACTGTTATACCAGAATATGATGTCGTCTGTGACGAGAAACAAAAAGAACAATAATTTTTAATTTTGCATCTATATTTTTTATAGTCTTGCACAGTTAATAAAAAAAAAGTAGCTTGATATACTGAAAAATAATTATCAAAAATCAATATAGATGGAACGGAATCATTCACTAGGGTTTCGAGATTTTTAAAATATTGTAGCAGCCAAATTATTATATCAAATATAGAAAGGCAAATGGATGTAACCCACACAGAAAAAAAATACAGGATATACAAAAAAGTTACTTAATGATTTTCGACCAAAGTCAAAATACCAAATAAGCGCTACTTTAAAGTTCTAAAAAACTAAAACTAGTGTTTTATTTACACAGTCTTCTAGTAATTCAATAAATTATTTAAGAAAAACCAAAATAAAATTTACGCTCATATTTTTTTCAAATTTTAGCCTTAATTTAGGAAGTAATTCAGCATTTATAGCTTTTATTCTTTTGGTAGAACTTATATTAAGTTGTATATAGCATGATCATTAAAAAATCTATTAAATAAACTAAAGGTTACATCCTTTCACCTTTCAATGGTCAATATACCTAAAAATGAAGAAAGTGGATAACGATATAAATCAATTCGAAATTTATGTCCCATCCAATTAAACCTATTTTTTTCTACTGACAAATCGAGTCGTTTTTGAACTCATGTTTTTTATTGGCTTTCTTAAAATATATTTTAATAATACCATTTTAATATCAAAGCTAGTTTCTCAAAGAAATAATGAATATCGGATTCAATACTAACTCAATGTACTTATAGACTTCAAATCGCGGACTTCTTTTTTTTCTCTAGAAGCTTAAAACGTTTAAATGTAAAGAAAATAATGTAGAAACTCATATATTTATTTAGTAATCACATGATAAAACCACACTTTATATCATTTATAATAGTGAGTATATTTTCTAGTTATGACCCCGTGAGTTTTGGTAATAATTAGTATATTATAACACGGTCTTAAAAATGGTATTAGTTTTAAAGTTATAATCTATATTAAGACCATTGGTCTAATTAGTTAAGCCATTGGCTAACAAGTTACGAATACACATTAACTAAAAAGTTCGTTAAGATTTTCTATGGGTTCAGAGGCTTTGTATTGAAGCCAAAATAATGAATAATGAGTGATTAACCTAAATCAAGCTTTAATTACTTAAGTCGTAATACGTATAACATTTTTTTTCACTTCACAAATGACATTTGTATAAATAAGGTTAAATTTTGAATTGAAAAAATAAGCATTGTACTACTTCATCTGATGTAAAGTATTAGTTTAGTCAAGAGATATTGCTTAAGATATGCATCTGTAAAAATAAAACTGGCCTTAGCATAAAAAATGGGTTTGCAATGTGTATTAAATAAAATCATTATCATTTTTAAAATGAGACTAATAGATATGTTTATTTAATTGTAGTGAGTTAAAACGCACGTTCTTTTGAATTGCTCAGAACTATAATAGATTAAACAGAACATCTAAATGAAAAGACTTAGCAACTTGTATTTTAAAGAGATGAGTATTGAGTTTAAAATGAGATAAGCGATAAGCTGATCTTGAGTCTTCATAGAGAATAATTCGTAATAAATATGACACTTTTGAAGACCTAATTGACATGGTATGTCTATATATTATAGGTGTTTATTTTTGTGGTATACATTTTCATAAAAAGTCGTAATTTATTGATTATATTTATATTCACATAAATTCTGTGTGTAAAGTTCAATAGGAAAAATTAAATTAACACTAAAAATTTTCGAGCTTAAAATCAATTTTCATCTAACACTATAAATCAAAAATATGTGAAAGTTTTTGTTAAAATACATGCTTGTTTTAGACACTTTACAACTTTAACTTACAGGCACTGAATCATATTTATATTTTCAATAAATATTAACAAAGTAAAATTTATCTTTAAAAGTAATTGAAAACAAATTTTATTGACAGCGTCTTGCACGGAAAATCTGTAAAGAAAATATATCTTAAAATCATTCTACTCAATAAAACTTAACGAAAGTTTGCGAGGAGTGTTGGGGGCTATCGTGAAAGAAAGGTTCTCGTTTTCAATTAAACACTTAAAATGCTTTTTAGGCTTTTACTGTTTTTGTTACTCTTTTGTCCATTGTAGTTTATTCACGATGATGGTGCGAATTTAATTTGAAATCTAAACATTAAGAACACCAACGTTCAACGAAAATGTGTACTTCAACTTTTCATTAATTCATAATCAAATTTAAATTTAGGAATTTCCTACTTGGTAATGAAAGTAAAATATAATATTTTAGTATCCATTTAAATACATTTTTATACAAAAGCATTCTTTCATCCACTCACTTACGATCATTTTCTTTATCATCAAGATCTATTATCACTCTCAGTCTTTTATAAACCACGTTCGGTATGAAAATTGAGCATGTAAATTTTCACATTATGAAGATATTCGCTCATTTTTTAAAATATACAGTTCATTTGTTTTCACCATAATAATTCCAAAAGTGGAGCATGTGAATCTATACAACGTGAAGCTGGTCACTACGAAAGTGGATTATATGGATCTCCGCAATGTAACGACATATTGTGACTGATTATTTTATGTCAGCCACCATTCATTCATTATTTTTTGGATTTGTCTAAGTCCAGCGGATTGAAGAATTGAACCCGCAATCCCCGGATCCAAAGCACAAACGCCAACCTCTCGGCTAACGAGGATTACACAATTACACTTAATGAATTAATTCAATTCAACTTACAAATTTTAAAATGACAGTTGTAAGGCAAGACGTTATTGCATTCATTTTTTCGTTATTGTATCCAATAGATATCACAAATCGATATTCGGTTATTTGTCATTATCATCTTGTCAACTAATTTAGGTTAATTGTTGTCAGAAACGTAAAAAACCCATCGTCAATATGGCCACATCCATATGCGCTTTGTTCTAGTAAGGCACAAAAAATGATTGAGTTTTTTTATCAAATTATATTTCATTTTTAAGTAAATTTTGTTTCAAACATGAGTTAACCTATTTTCCCCTCAAAGTGAGACAAACTATAATCATTGATGAATCGTAGATGATTTTGCAAATTAAAAAACCTAAGCAAAAAATTGAATAAATATTTTATGTTACATTATACTTTATTGTTGTATATCATATAGATATCGCATGATCTTTATGCTATTAAACATATACATTTTAATAAATATGATTTTTTATCATGCATTTTAATGGATTTAATTATTATTTTATCTATTATACCATACGCGTGTGCTTAAAAATATGCATCTTCTTGACTAACCATAGGCGCCATAACTGTTAGTTACGCCTCTGGTTGTTGTACTTTGAAACATTATTAGAAGTACTCGAAGCTGAAAAAAATGTAACACAACTTTTAAATTGGAAATGTATTTTTTTATGCAGGAAATTTCTATTTGTATCTAATAATAATAATACACTTATCTTTTCACAAGAGTGTTATTCTTCGTCGCGTCGATTGGCATCTAGTCTTGTTAAAAAATCGATATGGCAAATAAGTTAGCCGCCCTGCGACAAGCACAACAAAGTGCACTTACTTATTTCAATTTCCTGTCAGTTTGGCTCCATATCCGTCAAGGGAAATTCAAAATCTTGTTTGTTCAATAACACGATCCTTTCTCGTTTCAATATTGCTATTTTATTGAAAATAACTTCTGCTGTCACTCCATTCTATTTACCAACATGCTTAAAGCTTTCCTACTAAAAAGCAATTTATTTTCTTTTATCTGTAGGGAAAAAATACTTCTTCCAGCTGTCATTTTGTCGAGTATTTTTATGTGAATTATTAAAAAAGCAACTACAAAACAACGGTAAGTGATTCTTCTATCTCTCAAAGACAACATCGCTCTTATTTCAAACTAAAAAATGGATAGGCACTTTTTTCTGTATTTGAATCAAAGAAAAATACAATACTAAATCTTTTTCACGGAATTATTCTAGTTAATAATTCATTTATTTCAAGTAATCCACCTAATGATTCAATACATCAAATAAAAATACTATAAAATCATATCTTTTTAATTTTTTATGATTGATTTAGATATTTTATGATTAATTTTAGATATACACAATTTATACATAAAAATATAACAGCTTAAATAACTTACTTTATTGATTTTTTTATTTTTCTATTAATTAATTTTAGTTTACTTAATGTGGGTCTCGGGGTATTTACAGCTTTTAAGCTGTGTTGCTTTATTATAGTGTTCGATTATAAAATCGCACTTTTTCCTGATTCCTGAGCCCTGATACCTAGCCCAATATCTGTATCATTGAAACCAAAACCAACAACTCTTATTTTTTTCGGTGTAATAGATTAATTAACATCATCTGTGGGTTAATGATATATTGGACCTGGTAATAAATTCATGTTTTCGTTTCAACCTTCATATTGTACACAATAACACTTTGTCAGTAATTTAACTACCAGAAATCTCTAATCTTAATATGCGAGAATAACTAACATGTTTACAGCTGTGAAACAGAAAACCGCAGTAAACGGGTTATATCACTAGAACGCTAAGTACTACATACGGTCAGCAATAATAGGCATTATATATTAAAATCACTGTATAAACTTTATAAATATGTGTCATGTAAAACTTGTTTTAATATTATATGATATTTAGCTCAGATTCATTTATTTGAATATTATTAGCTAAATTACATTTGAAATAAAATAATTCAATAAAAAGATCTTAGCTTGTAATACATAACGTGGTGTAACATTTGGAAGCAATGTAATTTAAATTGTTATTAATTAATAATAACTAGAATTTTGGGAGAGAATTGGTTTTAAGCTCAGTATTGGAAATAATTTATTAGATAGTGTATAGGCTTAACAATTGTATTGTATGTATAATACACTTAATTAATATTCACGAGCTTTAATATAATAATAATTTTTAGTTGGGATTCGCACGAGTAGTATTGGGCCCTTGGTATCAAAGCTAGACAGAATATAATGTGTTTCTCACCTTCGAGTTCCTCAGAACCAGGCGCCTGTGTGATAGGTACATTGTTAGTAGGATACAGGGTGTCCAAGATAGTTATACCCCGTTCTGTCTCACTCGCTCTGAAAATAGAAAAATGAACCCACTTCATTTGCCCGAGAGGCGGAACTTGGGCAAACAATGCTTCGTGTTTTTGCGAGAATCTCTTGGCTCCGCATCGTAAGCCCCTATTGTTAGCGGAATATACGGGCGGGGATTCCTCACTACTTACGATGCCGCCCTTTTTGCGGGAGATATTATGCCACTACGACATCGCCGGCAATCGAATAATATTTATACTGCCTTCCACTGATAATGGTAAAAGTATTTCTTTCCTTCCCAAGTTTAAATGCCAGGGCTTTCATTGATTGTATACATGCTTCCAAGCCGACTCGATTTGACGCCTCTACATTGTCGTACGCATCAATTCATACGTCGTATCGAACAAACAAGATATTTTTTATATATATATAAAAAAAAATCAGCATTTCTTCCGCGAATCAAAGAGTACGAAAATCTATAAATTACATATAGGCATATTTTTAAAGTAAGTGTGACGCTTTTATAAGATAAATAATATGAGACTTTTCATTGTCTATTAGTTTCGGAAAGCAAACATTTAAAACAGCGTTTCGAAAAATATGTACTAACATCATTTAAAAGTATTTGTAAAGGAAATAAATATGTATGAAAATTGTTTAAAAATAAATATGAACAAATAGAGTCTCGGTACTTTATATTTCGTATTCAAGATGTTTAAATTAAAATTGAAAGTTACATTTTGTACATTTTTTTTACGTATTCTTAATTTTAAATAAAACATTATACATAGTTGACTAAGATATATTATTCTCATCGTCACTTACAGTATATCATCAGCTAAACTTAAGTTCTCACCGAAAATTATAACATAGCCAACAATAGTATAGAATTATTTATAAAACTATTAATGATTTTTTCACGTACACATACTTTAATGTGGATATTTTCTTTTAAAACTAATGTCGTTTTGGTTAGTAGTAAGCTAATATAAATTATTAACTATCGTTCTTTAAACAGGTTAAGAAATTCTATTAGGTTCACAATGTTCGTGTATAACACATCTTTTACTTATGAGTAAATATTAATTGCTTGGGTAATGTTCTTTATGCACTGAAGTACTTGTAAAATAGCTGCAATTCTAATATTGATATTTCAAACATTGTTTTTACTAAATGTAATTTTTTAAATACAAAACTTTTCAAAATCATTTTAAAAATAAAAAAAGCTTCATCAAACTTCAACAAGCTTTTCATTATTGAGCGTGAAATAGTAATACAATATTTCAGGAAGCAAATAATATTATTATATTCCAAATGTCATAAGGCTAGAATGCTTTCCTCTTATATTCATATACTCGTAGATATCTAACACAAGTTGAACTGAATTCACAAAATATACTGCACACATAATGTCAGTAAAATATTTGTTTTGAATGTCATTATTTTTATAAAACATTTTTTGTGTTTCTAAAGAAAAGGGGAAAAACAATTTCGTTCCCAAGCCATTTTCGACCTTTTTGTCTCAATTTCTTCAGAATGCTTTTTTGCATTATTTATGTACAACCATTACAAAAGACGAAACTACTTGAATATATTAAAAGCACACATATATTTGAGTTAATTTGTTCCATTTATCTAAATGAAAACGTACATACTACTTATTTAACTAAAAATATTTTTAAAAAACTTTATATTTTATATCAAGTTCATGCTTTATAAAATTGTTTTGTGGTAAAATTTTGAATTGTAAGCATTTTTTTTAGTTATTCGAAAAAATATATTTAATATATTTCTTAATTGTTATAAGTTAAATCTTTTAATTATTGGTCCAAGAATAAATAAATACGTTATCAAAACGGTGCACTTGATTTGGCTTTTAATTAAAAAAAACAGAACTGCTTTTTACAAAACTATCCTCTTTCCTTTATATGATATTATACGATATAAATATCAATGTTTATGAAGAAGGTGATTTTTGATTGATACTCTACTTCCTCCTTTTATTACTTGATTGTTCTAACTATATATTTTTGCCTGTAGATTCTTATTTGTATCATATATAAATGTATAATGTGAGATTATTTGTTAAATAAATAATTGGTGACATACAGAAAGAAATTTTAATTTAAAATTTAAGAATATAAATACTGGTCTGATTCTCCAAAATGAAATCTCCAGGTTTTAAATTTTTATATGGAATTATCATGTTTTTAAAATTATATGAAACTTAAACACTAACTTTAATATTTTTCAACTAAAACTATTTATTTTTGTTTGTTTACACTGAGACAACTCAATCAAAACTGCACATATATTGCCTCTTGCACTTTAAAGTGCATTGCGAGATGGATAAACTTTTTCAATTGCATTATAATAATAAAATGTGTTTTTACGAATAAAAATATCAAGGCTTTAAACTATAATACATTATAAATGCAAAGCATAATATGGTAAACAAAAATAGTATAATAGTACAAATTTAATGTAAAAACAAGCAAAAAACAAAATAAATAAAATTAAAAGTAAAGAGTGAATTTTAAAAGAGAAATAAAAGAAGCCTTGCCAAGAGAGTTCATATTCGATGAATTTATAAAATATAATCAATCTATATCAGAGGTCGCTAAAGTGGATATCGACCCCTAAGGGGTTGATGTAATGGATTGATTTGGTCTAGAAGTATTTTTTTGTAAAATATATATCGACCGCTATTAATTAGTTTCAAAAATGTCATGGGGATCGATGCTCAAAATTGTTTAGTGAACGTTGATCTATACTCACTCTCACTCAGGTGGGAGGTATCAATAACTGACACATTTTTAAGCCATTTCCCACCATATTACTACTAGTCTACGCTTTGTATCAAAAACCAGCTTCTGATAATTGTAAAAATGTACAAGCACAAATGTCCACACATTTGTGATTTTCCATCGTACACTCACGGATGATGTATATGTATTTTAAAATATTACTTGATTTCGAGTAATGATTCTATCAAATAAATTGATACCAAAGTCTGTGGATATATTATTATTGCATATATTTATGTACATGTCTGGATATAATTTTTTTCTCTTGTATTATTCAGTACATTAATATAATACCCCATTGTTATGCCTTATGTTTATACAATGATCGACTTGGAAAGCAATCAATCAAATATCGTGATTTAATGTTAATTTTATTGCAAAACTTATATTGCCGTTATATAAACAAACATTTATAGTATGCGTGCGTAGAGGTCATAATTTCGTATCATGTCGATTATTACCAGTGTTTGTAGGCAGAATGATGTTTGAATGTTTTTATAGCTATTTCCGAAAACGATTTGATTTATATGAACAATTATATTCGACCGTACGATCGAGTTTGTATTAAATATTCCGCCGATGAAAAATTTCATTTCAATCGGAATCAATATGAAGGAACAATGTTAATGCTATCAATAAATTTTATTCAATTTACTGTTGAAATGTTCCATTAATCTTCCTTTCAGTGGGTAGCACGCGAAATACACTACTGAAAACTCCTTGTAAAATCATATAATACTATTACGTATTGATAAAAACAAAGTAAATTATCATTTATTCGATTGGTTTTATTTATTCAATATATCATGACCGCTTACAAAATACGTAGAACGGTATTTAAATACTTATACTAAAAACTGACTATAAAAAATATATGAAATACAAGGAAGTTTACCAAGTAAGTATAGCAAAGCTTTTTTTCAGAAATTTATAAAGTAAATAAAATTCGATTTGTCCAAGTCGATAATGAGTAATAAATTTAAAACATTGCAACAAAGTCTATAATTATATACGGAATCAATTTGCCCTGTTTCTTTATAGAGGTAAATTTGACAGTATAGTTTACAAAGTTTATAAAATGTATACAAAGTTATATAAAGTTAAAATCATCAGTATTTTATATTGTTAATGAGATATATTCATTTAAAATATTTATCATACATATTATGTTCTCTCTATACGCGCGTTTACCTAGTGACCCAGGGTAAGTGTGCGCGCTTAGTAGCTAGAATTTACAGATTATATTCTCACAACTGGTAGATTTTTCAAATTTAAATATACACCTATTAGATTAATCAATTAGCTTACAATCAATTATGTTGAAAAAAGCAGAGACATATGTTTTTAAATAGCTAAAATTATCAATCATTAATTCTGGAGTGGACATTATTACACTGTAGAAATCCATGTAATCCATTTACGGTACGATAATGATATGAAAATATGTTTAAATACAGTTATTTAGAAGATGTGTTATATGTTTAGATAGGTTTACCGCCTCTTCAAAAAATCTTTTCTTCCATAAAGCAATACGTAGGCACTGCTGTTTTGAGCAGAATATACAATTTCTAAGAAAAAATATATGAAAATAATACTAGGGAATCTGTGAAAGGATATGAAAAAGATTCAGCTTAACAATGCGCCTCCATCGCTTCGTCATGACTAGGAAAAGATGCAGCACTTTAGGTATGCTTGACCTATTTTCAATGCAGTTTCTTTGAAAACTAAAAATAGGAAAATACAACGAGTGCCACTTAGACTCCTTTTTATTTAGTCCTCGAATGCAAAATAGCAGATGCGTAAAATTTGCTATTTTATTAATATCGTAATACTTTTTTTACTATTGTAAGCTTTCAGCGTCCATTGTGAGATGAATAAATAAATACCAATTTGTATTATATTATGTTTTGTTTAGTATTCTTATTTTAACATTTCCATTTCGATTCAGTTTTCTTTTGTGATAGATTTTAAGCTGAAATATATATATATAATGTATATTTTTTATCATTTCCGCTCCAAAAGTGGAATATGGGTGTCAAATGTGTAAAGACGACTTTGCCAAAAATAAAGTATTTTATATTATGAAAATCGGAATTGCTAATACTGACTTCGACAAATTAATTATACGAGAATTGGTTTTTGGCTAATTGACCAACCCGTTAGACATCCAGTCCAGGCCTTTGAATTAAAAATAGCTACGAGATTCCAATTTGTATTTTTTAGCTCCAAAGTGCGCACGATTACCTGTCAGCTTCCGCAATAACAAATTATTGGTGGAGTTGAAAAAAATACTATTGGTTAAATTCGTGAAAAACTTACTACGGTACATAAACTTCTATTCCTGTTGAATCAGTCATAAATTTCTAGTAAAAAAATCTTCTTTTTTTATACTATGTCCATCACAATTATTACTCATTTTGAGAACAGATCTTTATAAATATTTTATATTGTGTATAATACTATTTCATCTGCATCGACGAATGTCTGTCATACTTTAATTCATTTGTTCGTCATTGTACATAGTGATGTAGGAAGACACAGCACTTTTTTGGCTAACGAGTCCGGCATAAATCATTAAAAAATATTCGCGTGTAATGCTTATCTTCAATAATTTATAGTACAAAGATCAGTATATATTTACATATTTTTTATTTCAAAGCTTAAAATCGTCATATAAGGCCGCGTCCAGGCTGGGCCAAAAACAACGAAACGAATCGAAACAGTACAAAATAAGCCTTCGTTCGCTTATTCGTTGCTCAATCTGGACGCACCCTTAGGTGATGGTGAAATAAATGCTTTTTTGATATGAATCATCAAATAATGCAAGCTGTTAACAAATGTTAAATATAATCATCATAAATAAAGTGTACGTGCGTTTTATTTTTAATGCTGAGTTACAACAAATTTTACCACAGTTACATACATATTTACACATTTTATTTTTTGCGTTAACATAACTATTTTTCCCATAGGCCTATATTGTGCAAAGTTTCACTGTCCAATGAAATATGAAAAGAATCTTTTGGAGTCGGGATTTAAAAACTTTTCTCCATAATATACGCTGATAATTTTGATACCAATGCCGCACATCTTCTTTAAATCTGAGAAGGTAAGTAGATACCCGAAAATGTGCTTAACATAACGTGGTGCCAGAACGCGTCAAAAGCTCTCAACTGAAGAACAATCTTGGCCTAACAAGATGTTGTCACTTATTATTTGTATTTCGACTGTGGAAGAAAAAAGTCGTATCTCTCAGTTTTTTCAAAATAGCTTTTTCGATAATCATAATGTATATAACGTAATACAGATTTTATTAAAAGCACGTAAGCTGTAAATGCCACATAAGTATCTAAATTTAGCTTTTATGTTTTATAAAAGAATAGTTTTGCAAATTTGCGACCATGAAAAGGATTTTTCGCGATCGAACCACATCAATTTTATTTTTATATGGCGTATTGTAATAATATTTGTTTTGGCATAGAAAATACTAGTTTTATTCTACATGAACTTAAAACTTTTATTTATTTAACTTTTAACTCATAGTGAATTCATAATGAATGATCCATTGGTAATTCCACCAGATATAATGCATCACAACAGAATCTTCATAACGTAAATGTTTGCTTTAGGATCTGGTAGAAGAGGTTGATCATGGTGGAGAAGGTTCAGAAAAAATTTCTGAGACTTCTGTACTTGCGGGTGTA
>JAGVSQ010001976.1:0-26526 GCA_022683975.1 Rhyacophila evoluta | reverse complement strand
ATTTAAAATCAATTTCCATCAAGCACCATCAGTCGAAAATATTAAATATATATGTGTTGAAATACAATTATGTAGAAAAACACAGAGTTTTACAATGTCTTATCTTTGCCCTCTCCGCTCTTAAGTTTCGGTTTGCGAACCTTGTGGCCAACACTGGTCACCACCGGCACCGGCCCTGGTTGAAATCGCCAGTATTTGGAGTACATGTATAAGTTTATGTTATGTAGTAAATACTAGGTTATTCAAAAATCTTGGAAATTTTAATGATTCACAACTAAGGTGTGTTGTTTATTTATTGTTGCCGATTTTTATTAGGCTTTCAACTAGATTTTAGAAAATTTGCTTGTCTTCGTCACAAAAATTTCGATGAATAAGAAAGACGTTAATTTATATTTGTCTTTTTATTAAAAACAAATGAACATTATGTGTAATTTTGTAGTTTTTAAATATATACGACATAATTTCAGAGAAAAATAACTCACAAAAGGGTAAAGGTATAAAATGTTCAGAAATACTTTTATTAAATATCGTAATAAAATAGCTTTGTTGCAATAAACACATATTGAACATCCGTAATTCGACGCGACATTCTATTAACAACCTGTGATATCAATAGTAAGTGCGAAGTTATAATGATTACCACAAAAATTTAGATTTGCGATATGATGTGAATACAAAAATGTTAAATTATATGATCACTTAATTGTTCAGGGTATTGTATGTATAACATGATGTAAGTTAATCAATATGTAAACAATCATGCTCTATTCCAGTGTTTCTCAACCAAGTTTCATATGGTTTCCCTGGGTGCCATAGAGCCCTTCAATGGAGGCCCAAACCAAAATTTATTTTTGGGGAGGCATAACAAATTCTAGGAGAGGCACAGATGGAATAAAAATCAGATTGAATATAAATTGCGCGAGCTTAAAAAAACAACCGTATTTTTGTTAAGTAACCTATATAATGTTACATTATGAGAAGAAATATAATATATCACATATTTTCTCGATTGATGAAACAAGTGAGGCACGGATTTTTTTAATTCAAAAGGGGGTTACAGGCCACAACAAGGCTGAAAAATACTGCTGTGTAATATTCACCAAATGTTACTATTTCAGTTTTTTCGCCATTGTCAAAACAGTTTTGAGTGTAGCTTATCTATCTAATGTACACGTATACATATAAATATTTTCATGGCTTTAGACAAATACTGCACAATGAGTTATTTTCGGTTCAGTAACGAGAAATTTGTAACGAATTTGTAAAAATTCAATAAATAATACGTATACGATCTAGTACTCATGATCTAAATTAGAAGTCTTTCATGCTCCGAGTCGAAAGGTTAAAGCAGTAGTAGAGTTATTGGAAACGTGATATTATCCTTCCTATTATATTATAAATACGTATATGTTTTAAAGGTAACAAATATATAATTGAACGCAGTGATAAATGAGCAATTTAAAAAATATATATAAATAAGTTTTAATAGTAATAACCATTAAGTTCATGCCGTCAATACATAGTAAAATGTGTGGATATTATTAAACCTTATAAATAGCATTCGATGCAGTAGTCCGATGACCAAATAAGTATACAGCGATAATTTCGCACAGTAGTTAACTTTAAAGTAATGCATGCGATTGTTATAATTATTATTTCGTTATAATTGTATAAAGGTCTTTAAAGATGAACTATGTGATTGTTTTATATGTTTTGTGGGTCTCTCAAAATGATATTCATTAGCATGCTTTGTTGTATGACTATTTATAAAATAATTTGTATATTTTGTTTGAAAAACGTCTGACTTGTGAAAAACCATATTGCATTGTATACACATAATAATAAACAGTAGAAAATATATTTTGTCGTGGTATTTAGTTTACATTGTTCAATACAGTTCAATAAAGGGTCAAACAAAGTCAGACAATAAAGCAAATTCACTCGGGTTTTCCTTTATAAGCTGATTTTACTTATCGATTCATTTTGTATCGTTTGTTTTATGTTGTTCTGTTTTCTTTGGTCATGTATGTGATGAAGGCCAGATGTGTTCAACGCTTACAATCTGGTGCTATTCCAAAGAACTGTCCGTTTTATAGTGATTTGTGATGCATACCACGCGATCACGTCTGCAGTCATTTGTGTCAGCAGATAACTTGACGCAAGGGCCACC
The DNA here is from genome assembly GCA_022683975.1 of Rhyacophila evoluta. Classification (NCBI taxonomy): domain Eukaryota; kingdom Metazoa; phylum Arthropoda; class Insecta; order Trichoptera; family Rhyacophilidae; genus Rhyacophila; species Rhyacophila evoluta. The sequence goes on along the minus strand of JAGVSQ010001976.1, from coordinate 24,356 downwards.
GCGAACTGTCAACTGACGAAATCAACGTATGCGTTCATTCAGGGTGATTTATTTTCGCGATTGCCAGAATTGAATTGAGCACCCAATCTGGACAGCTAAATAAAAATAGATAAATATACGTTGTATGCATTTAGTTACACTAAACGTGTAATTTTTTGGTGTTATTAGAATTGGTTGTTTAAATGCACATTTATCAGTATTTGAATATCTGTGGTGAAATGTTGGACTTCGTGATTTACTCGGAATTTAGTTACGCAGCTAGTTTACTCTTACGTTTAAAGTCATTCTCACATTATTATGTCAGTCAGTCACTGGGATTTACTTTTTATTGATCGACGCTAATGATAGGGGTAAAATAATTGGGCTTAATTTCGATGCGTTCATCAGATGATATCGACCGAGGAAAGGAAAAAGGACGTAAACATCAAGTAGCTTTTATTCGATAATCTGAATGTATACAACTTACTAGACGTTCCATCAAAAGGATGTAAGCTGACAATGCCGAAATAGTATCTTAATTTAGCTTCTAAGTTTGAAAAAAGGATGGCCTGTGAAATTTGCGACCAAGAAAACGGGCTTCCACTTAATCAATTTTACTGGTTTTTCTTGAATAACTTAATAAATTAATATCATATACCAGTAAATAAAATACCAGTTTTAGTATTCATGTACTTCAAGGTTGTTTCTATGAAATGTTTTGATTTTGGCTGAAAATCATCAAATAAACGTTTTTTTGCGCCTACTGTAAAAATGTGTCTTACGTCCTTTTTCCTTTTCACGGTCGATATAATTTGACTCAACGCCATCGTTTGGAAAAAAATATGGAACATTAACTCAACATAAAAACGGCCACTATGGATGGATAATATATGGAACAAACCGATACGCGAATTTGAAATTATTTTCTGGATATGGAACAACAAAATCTTAAAACTTCCTCATTTCACTATTTTCTTCACTTTTTTCATTGAATACATAGCAAAACAATCCTTAAAAAATTTGGTAAAAATGGTCCATGTCCCAAATCAATACTCAGCTTTCGATATAATACATCTGTCAATTTAAAATGGAGCATAATTCAACCTCATTGCATGTAACAAAATAATCTCGATTTACTTCCTAGGTATCATAATATAATATTCAAATAAATCTCATTTATTTCATCGCGATGTTAACGGCATGACGTATCGAATTAAAAAGCCATTTTGCCTTGTGTTGCCATTCATCTATATTTTTTTATTCACTATTTAAGTACTTGATTGTAAAAGCAGATTATTTATTCAAAGATATTTTTTATTATTGTGTTATGCCACTGACATTGCACAAGTCATTAAGAGATCCTCCCACTAAATAAAATAAAAATGCCGTCAGTAATTAATGTATTACATTTGTAACATTTCGGTTTGTGTCTATCTGCAAATAATAAATGTTAAACTCTTTTAATTCATTGATTTACGAGACAGACTAATTGATAACAATTAGTGTTTTAAAAAAAAACTATATTGCATCATCTCCTTCAGCCGTAAACAGGATATACGATTTTTTGTATTAACTATATCTAAAATAAATGCAATAAAGCACCACTTTGTGCAGTATGTATTGTGAACAAATATTTTGCGATTAAATTATAAATTATTTTTATTTACTTTAAATATAGTCATGAAATCCAATTACGCGTTTATTGAATATGATTAATGTAAATATGTAGCTAAATCAGCGGTCAGTGCCGCGTTGCGGGTAGAGACGCCCTTGTACGAACAACATTTTAAACCATCTATTTATATATTTTTACTGATTAATAGCATATTTTTTAACTTTCTGGCCCTTTTCTAAGTATTTTGCATAAGTTTCGGTAGACGATAAACTTATTGGATAGTATTTTTTATATCTCTCTTGTATAAAAATCACGAGGTAGTTTAAATAAAGCTATTGTCAATGGAATTAGCTTAATACAGAGACAGAAAATAAGCAACTTGCATTTTTCTACAGTTCTACACCATAACCGAATAATGTGTGCCCCATATCGGGAACAGCGATACGATCTGAAATGCCCTGCTTTTCGCAATGGAAATCCTTAGTTCCGAGATATTGAGGTGGATACATATGTGATACCTAATACTCTAGTAATAACCATTAAACACTATATTATATTCTTCTTCTAAACTTAGGCTTGAAACGGCAAAGTACCAAATATTTCAAATTATCTTTTATCTATGACCGATCTTTTGGGCCGCATGCAATAGTGAAACTGGAATTAGAATTCTAATACTACATACATTAAAAATTTTAGAATTTGTGATGAAGTGACAGCATCCATGCGTCGAAATTTTGAAAAAAAATATTTTTAGGGATTTTTTGCAGACGCTGATTTTGTTCTATTTGATCTTCTTGATGTGAGCTTAGATTAATTCAAACTATCAAGCATACTATTGAGATATGCATCTTGTACGGCTTTCTTCCCTTTATGACTCGAAGAGAACACGCTGGCATAAGTATCTAACGGCGCTTATCTAGTGAAAATGTGATATAATTTCTATATATACAATGGTCCACGAGTTGCCACATACTCATTAAAATGTGAGATAAATCGTTACTTATTTAATCAATATTAAATCTTTAAATTTATTGTTTCTATCAGGATGTCAAGTTGTAATTCGTTTGTAAACAGCATTAAATTTATTGGTACTTTCCAATTTTTTATTTCAAGTTTATATGCAAATCATCATAGGCATACAGATGTATACAATATATGCACTGGAGGTTACGCTTATGGAATTTGCATATATTTAGTTAGAATTAAGAATACGCAAATACCGACGTATTGTCTGGCAAGTACATAAATATTTTTAAAAACTTGAAATAAAAATGAATATTTAAAAATTCAACTACGAGTTTAATATAAACGCCAGTGCATTAAATTGTCCATTAGTAGAATAGTGTAAAAAATAAAATGATGATATTTTAACGATTAATGGGAAAAGGAAGCGCCGGCTTCACCATATTAAATTAAATTGATTCTTTAAAAACTCTAGTCTTTAGCTGCCGTAAGTGACCATGAACTTCAGAGTGAATAAATGTTTATCCGTTTTCTGGATCTAGCACATTTAGTTGTGTAACTAATTCTTAAAAAAAAATACTTTAGATGTATGCCTGCATGGTAAGATGTTCGTGCTGCAGGAGACAATAATCGCCACGCAGTATAAAAATATTCGTATTTTTTTATGTTAAATATTCAGATTATGAAAGATTTTTATTTAAATTCATAAGGATCCGCAGCGCCGCTCGCACTTTAAGCAGTGACTTTAAACATATTATACATGTTAGCGTATATCATGAAAATAAGAAATATCTTAAAATTGCAACGGTAGTTTCAATATTGAATGGTCAATAATATAGCTTTTGTCAGTGACCGAATTGATGATTTATATACAGGAATTAAAATAAATTTACGGGACATATGTCTGATTGTAGTGATTTCTGGTAGAAAATATCAGAATCAGCCGTAATCCATAGTCTGCCCAGATGATGGTGTCATTCTTTACGATATCCGTGGTGCTTTCTTTCCATTGCTATCAATACGTTCCTTTCGAATGTGTATTTATTGACCTTGGAGTGATATAATGGAAGGTTAGAATTTTCATAGCTTACATTTAAACAAAGGACATGTATATGACATATATAATACTACTTCTGATATGATTGAACGCTTCCGTGATCCCTACACGGAATCAACACTGTCATTAATTCGCGAACAATGACCGGTTGGAGAGATGCTGGTATTTAAGACGTACATTCAGTGTTACGGCAGTAACATTAATAAGACTAGTACGACAAGGAGGTGTTATTTTATGCATGTATAATTAAACAACTATTATCTACTTGTAAAGTTTGAATTCTATACAATAATCTGTACGCCTAAAATTTTAACAGAATACCAATTTGAAAAATTTGTTTTCTTAACTTCTTTTGGCGAATGAAACAATTCTGACCATTATGAAATTTCTGTGTTCTGTCAAGAAATAATTTGATTAGATATGTATTAATCAATCGTTAGTGCAGAATATGAATTTAGTTTTACTATGGTCTTTGTATATATAGTATATTAATACTTATTAATAATAGTATGTAATATGCAAGACTGTAATTTATCTTTATTTTTAAGTGTGTATCAACAAATATCCCGAAAATCCTTTGCCACACCCTGAAACATAGAAAATATAATATATGCTGTTATTCAATGTATTCTAATACTATTTTGATCTTAATACGCACATTTTAATATATTGCCCAAAGGTGTAGCTACCGTGGAGCAGATTTGACTCCATTTTTTCAAAGCAATATTTTCACAACTGAAAGAATAGATCCGAAATATGTATCTCCAAGTAAAGTTATGCCATCTAGCAATCTAAGATTAGCGTCTTGAATATGAGTATCCTTTGATATTGTTATTGTTTTAATAAATGAAATTAATGGACAATATTAACTGTAGTATAAATAGCTATTCGTATTCAAATGTAATGTAAATATCGTTAAACTAACATAGCGATTTGTCAGTAGTTTCAAGTATTTTACGTATTTATTAGTATTTTTTTGAAATTAGGGTCAAACGCGTGAGCACATTTATAATGTACTGAAAACGATCATACAAAGTTATATTTATGTATATATAGTCTCCACGGTAGTCCATAAGTTAGCGTACGCACCTATCGATCCGGGGAATGCGGGTTCGAGTCCACATATGTCGGATTTAAAATAATCCGGAAACGCAGGATCGGATGCCTATTGGGTTGAGAAATTGTCTGACAAACAATTCTCGACAAAAATAATCTGTCAAGACGTCTTCAATTTGAGGAGATCCATATACTCCACTTCCGGAGTGGATATCTTCACACTGTGTCGATCCATATGCTCCACTTTTTGGGAGCAAACATTAAAATAGAGCGGTCTATACACACATATATATATATATGTATCTTTTATACGAAAGTTAATTAAAAATACACGCACTCAAATATTTAACTAAGTTAATTTATTCGTATTGAAAACTGGTGCATATTTTATTCTACCATAATTATAATTTTATTGATAATCGTTTTACGAAACAACGCCTGATTTATTTATTGTAAAGGGCATGTATCCCAAAATAAAGTAAGCTAATTACTAAAAGTTTTCCCACATGTTTACAACCATTTCATATTTTTATAAGTTTCATTTCAGTACACACAGTTTGACAACCACCATTGTAAGTTTGCAATTTTGAATACTGGCATCCTATTATTATTCCAATACCACAAAAATTCCGCGTTTTTCAACAAAAAAAAGATTTACGGTTAAACATTACAACAAAATTATGTTAATCAGGCGGAATTGCCAATCTCGTCACGAATAAAAAAATCAACAGGAGAAAAATATTCACTTTGACGGGTTTCATACGTACATATTAAAATATGTGTAGTCTTGTAAATTTTAATGTAAAATATATGTTTAACAGATATAGATACACGAAACGTGTTTTTTTATTTGAATAGGGATACATTCCTGTTCATTTAAATTTACTAACCGATATAAACCTGTTTACAAATGATAAAAGCAACGATGTACAATAATAATATTACATTATAAAGTTGTCCAGAAAATTTCTTTCATTATAGATGACAGATCTATGATAAGTTGCCAAATATTTGTCATAAATTGTCGCGGCGGTTGCTCACTGTTGGATTATCTCACTGCCTATTAATCCACGATTGCAGCGTATGCATTTGTCACATTTAATGCAGATTAATTGGCTTTGGCTTACATCTGCATTCAAAGCCAATAATGTTTTGCCACGCGGTGTATCTCATAGGTAAAAAGTAGCTCAAAACTCTTTAGTTTCTAAAAAATACTTTTGAACAATTACTTGCGACTTAAGTTTTGTTTTCGGGGTCAATATTTTGGGCCTGTAATGTGCAGCATGATGTGCAAGTATACGCTGACAAAAAGTATTACCTACCCTAATACACATAAATATTAATTTATACCAAAGAAACTCCTTTAATGACCATACCATTAATATTATAGTTGAGAGGGTGAAATGATAACTATTTTAACAATTTAATATTTTTATAAACGTTAAGTTAATTTGAATGTTATTACCAACTCAAATATGTGAACCTTTAGCTGAAACTAATTATCGATGTTGATAGTTAATACGCTAGCGAATTATAAATTGGTAGACTAATATTAAAACATGTACTGGAACTATACTTATTAGTGGATGCAATCAGGGATTGTTTAGGTAATTAAATTGCTCGCTGAGAATAAGATAGCTCTGTTTTTGTATTGTTTTAATTTTGCAAAATGGGAAATGCTCAGTTTTTAGAAAAGTAAATTTATCATATTTTTCATGTCTTACATTATAGGCAAAACAAAAGCATTAATTTATCATTTCTACGCAAAAAGACAGCAAATGCGTGTCACGTATTGTGATTTAACTTATGAATCATGTTTTACTGTGTTCTTGCTCCGAAAAATGTACCATTTTCGGAAAAGTAAAGAACACAATGTCTTGATGATTTTTAAACAAACAAAAATAAAAAATTATCTGTTAATTATTTCAATTTATGCTTTTTTGCGTTGTTTTTAGAATTTATGTTAATAAATTTCGTTGTATTTTAGTAGTTGTGAATCGTTTGATAGCGTAGATTTTAACAGTTTACATGTTTTTAAAGTGTATTAGTAGCCCGATGGAATTAACGATTGGTTCCCGTGAAAAGTAATACCTAAAGCTAAATCTTTACATTGTGAAGATGTGTTCCATGTCATAAACGGTTAAAAATGATGTGACATGTCTAGTATCCAAAATTAATCTGAATAATTTAATCATTTACCTGAAGAATTGTGTGTTGTAATTATGTTTATTTATTAAGTGATAATATTTTATCTGCCATAGAATCTTTTTGCCCACACTAAAGTTGACATTGTAGATTACATCATAGTGATAGGAAAAGTATTCAAATCTGCAAAAAACCGGTTCAGTTTATTGTATGTTTTTTTACCGAAACATCACAACATCCAATTAATTATTTGGATGACTATTATATATTTTTAAAACTAATAGTACAAATAATTTTATGATGACGAACAGGGTAAAAATACTGATAGACAGCTCGCGTAAATATTTTATGAAATGTAAAATGCGATTTGGCTTTTGAGCAAAAAATGTGTTTAGAACCACGTCGAGGGTGAGTGGCAATCTTAACTGAATTTCCGTTACACAACGAGCCTATAAATAATATGATGAATCCATTGTTTTTTTTTTTTAATAATTACTATTTTTATTCCAACGTATTTTAAATAAAGCAAGTGTCGCATTTACCAATGCGACCATAAATGCTGAAATAAAAATTATTATTTATTTATAATAGTATTACATATTTTGCATTTCCTTTACCAAAAATCATTTTAATATTTTTTCGTAGACAATTCACGTTAAAGATATCGAACGCTAGACAATTTCTGCGGACCGGCACCAATGCGCGGACCACGGACTTAAAAGCACTGATATATACACAATGTTGTAAACTATACATATATATATATAGATATATATTGTTTGGTTTTTGATATTCTTTATGTGTAAAAAATGTGCTGTTTCTATTAGAATTAGAAAAAAATCTCAACACAAGTTAGAAAAAATATTATAGAGTAATTTAAGAATTACTGTGATAAGGTTGAATTGTAAATTTGAAAAAAAAACAACAACAAAATGACGGTTCAGTGACATTGGAATTCACACGATATGCCGACAATTAATTAGCAACAAATGCCAATAAAAGTATGACCCCCCGAGGTTTAATATTATAACGATAATTGTTTCTAATACAGGAGCAGAACTTTAGTCGACATGTTGATTAATGATTGATTATAAACCAGTTCCCGTGGCGCCTGAGTTCTTTCTTGCTCATATCGAGCTTTTGACACCAATGCTAATGAATGATCTAAAAGTTATAAATTATTCATGAGCGATGTTTATTATTATTAATTCCCATTTTCCACAGGCTTGGATAATCTAATGCCATGTTTTAATACTTGAGCGCAGTAATAGTGTCAATTACAACATCAATAGATTAATTATTACAAGTTATGTGTTACGATTGTAGTACGTACATATATAATGTAATCATAATATTGCCTAGAATTTTTATTAGATACCCATTTGTTATTAATTTGATTTATTATAACGCACATTTTCAAAACGGATATGACTATCTGATTGGTCTCGCGTGAATAAATATTTTTAACCTGCATTTTTTTTAAATCAAAAAATACTCTTTAAAACAGTATTGTTAATTTTTTTGTCAACGGATTAGGAACACATTCAGTGATTTTGGCAACCGGTTCATTTGAGCGGTTATCACATATTTTGACAGGTGTTGTTTTATCTGAATATTTATTGAACGAGAAAGCACAGATTAAGCGAAAAGTCTAGAGTTAAGATAACAGAAAAATAATGATACCTACATTCTGACCTAAGCACTTTTTATCGAGAAAAAATATTATATATACTAAGATAGTCTTTCGCATTTTATTACATTAATTTAGGTTATGATACATTCGACGATGTTCAAATGTTTAAACGTTCATTTACGTTCTAAGCTTAATATACATTCCGACTAACAGAGAATATCTTTACAAATTACTTTTTACTTATATGTGAAACCACCAAAAGCTCTTCTCTAATATTTGTAATTTCGGATTATAAATAAATATAATGTTAAACGTTGAAATTTAATTTTATTTTGATAGATTTAAAGACGAATACGAGCAAATAAAAAAATTAATGTAATAATAATATAATAAATGTTTTTTCTATGTTTTTTTTATTTTATGTTGCAAAACAAACCATTTAAATCTCAATTTAAGTATTATATTATGTTTGTTTTATACATATAAATATCATTTATTGTGGTTGTCTTATTCATAATTTTTTTACTACCTAAATTATTAGATTTTTTAACGAGGTTCATCGTAAAATGTGCGCTTGTATCTACACGTATTGTTCATACTGTATATATCTCGACATCGATTATGTAAAAACTAAATTTCAAGATAATTTACGATAATAATTAATCAAATGACATATATAACGTTTTTTCTTCCGAAGGATTTATATTAATGGCCGAACATTCGATACGAATTCTCGAACAACAATGTCAATGTGTTAAAACCATTAAAAGTAATTGAGAGATTTATAACATTCTTCGTTATCATTTAACCTGAGCGATATAAATCATTGATGGAGGTAATTAAAATGTAATCATTTTTAAACGACATGGCGCCAACAACCAGGAACTACCACCATCTGCCTTTTCTTGTTTTATTAACATTTTTTTCAAATTAAATAAGTCATATTTCTACACTTAATTGTCCGTTGACAATGTCAAGCAAATGTTTAATTCAAAATCTACATTACAGATTCTACGCTACATTTACAAACTTTATGTTTCTACGGTTAAAGAATTTTAAATAATTGTCCTTATTAAATTTCGCATAGTTTTAAGAACGTATTTTGATACGAAGTTACGAATCAGATACCAAATAATCAATGAAAACATTGAGCGAGATGAGACCTAGCGACATTTTATGCAAATCGCGACAATATTTTGTCGTTAGTTTTTAAATTCATAAATAAAATTCTGGATTTACGTTGAATTTTATTGCTTTCGCTTTTATTCTATACATATGTTTTTATTAAGATCAAATATTTATTCATGGTATGATTATCGGTAATATGTATTCTAGGATTGAGCGAACGCTTGATAAATAGTGCTCGTATAAATCTTCATTAAATCACTTTGTTTTATTCTAATCCGGGAAATTTATATAAAAACATTCATGTTAAGTAAGAACAGTGACTACGTCAAATTAAAATTAGATTTTAAATGTGGAACTTCGTCCTATATACTATAGATTATGAATCTTACAGCAATGTCTATACATAATTTAATCCATAAATCCTAAGAGAATAACGTTTCTACTGCGTTCAATGGTCGATTAACTCGAACAAAGTCTAGATAACTAGATAAAATATATAATAGATAGGTAAATCGTACGCTCCCGTCTCGTGGTAATACAAAATTATGCACTTCAATAGTTTGTTGTCAAATGATTAATTTTCTTATTTACTTCCTATTACTAAGCTGTTTCCAGGAAACTATATATATATATAACTATAGTATATCAGTCTATTAATACGTGACTGTATTTTCTTATAACTATTATATCTAGACGGACAGGGCCGACTTGGGTTATATTGGCGAAGCGCCACGAAAATTTAATACATAACTCTGAGTTGTTTAAATAGAAATGATGGAAAAGTTTGAATTATTCTAATCAATGTGTATAAAATATTATATCAAAAAATAAAAAAAAAACGTATCGATGATATGTTTGCAGAGTAATCAAGTAAACAAAAACATATACATTCAATTGATTCGTTAAAAAAATGACATGCATCAAGTTAAAGTATGAAGATTGAGTTGTTTTCTTTTTTTTGTGAAAAAAATGTTTTTGAATATATCTTTTCTTACATTTTTCTTTCCTCTCTCTTATTTTGAAGTCTCAATTTTCCAATGAAAATTTAAATTTTTGATAATCCCGTTATCACTAACCAATTTTTTTCCGCATACGTTTTTAGACAGCAATTTGAAAGTGCCCTTGCATTTTTTACATTAAAAAATTTGTTCATTGCCATTTTTTCTATGTTTTCCCATCTTACTTTCAATGTTTATTTTATATTTTACCGGAGCGAGACGGGGGAGAGTCGTATAAATACACATTTTTTTATATTCTATTCATTTCATTCTCATGGTCATTTTAATCTAACGCTGGTTCTGTTAGAAGGTACATCAAATTAATATTATGGAAATGAATTCGTTGTATTCTTATATTTTACAATAACGTTTAGCTGTTAATTAATTGATGTATTCTATATTGAGCAAAAATAGGGAAAATATGGCAAAAATCAAAACAGTTTATATTTGAGCGGGGCTTTTTATCTTTATGATCATGTAATACTACAATATATCTATAATATCTATAATTAATTAAAATAATTATTCTCTTTTTTATACATTGCATAAGTATACTTTGTAGTTGAGTGAACTTCCATACGAATCATTATTTAGAACTCATGTTTCTTATTTCTGCACCTTTTGGTCATATCTACACGAACTAGAATGTATTATGTGCATTAATAGTCGACAACATTGCAGGAGCACGTAACTCGAATTATTCGTTTAAGTCACTTTGTAAAGTATAGTTAATTTTTTTTTGTTCATAGACACATTTTTGTATTAGTAAATATTTTTATAAAATGTCTAAAAATTATGTACTAATGCAAAAATTTTATACTGATACAACAGATTACTAAAAATAAAACTATACATACTTTACAAAGTGACTTAAACCAAAAAATCGAGTCACGTGTTCCTGTAATATTTGTGAAGATAAGATACGCTGAAAGGAAAAACAACCATTTTCCGTGTTTAAAAATTTGACCTACTTCGAAATTTAAATTCCCATAGACCACAATAGAAACAACATTTCATTACATTATCAGGTTGCCAAGTAACCAGTGACTATTTTTTATTTTCCAACAACGATTCAGATTATTGTATAATTTGACAATGATTACAAAATTAACTTTCTGTACATGTTAATTCTTGCATAAGAGCTTTTACTCTATATTTTAAACAGTTTTGGGCTGCTGTTTTGATAATCATAAAATTTAACGATCGAAAATGACTTTATTGTACGAATCAAATACAAAATTATACGGATAAAAATTAAGAATATGTTATTTTTAATGAAGATAAAATAAAATCTAAAAAGAAAAATATGGAACGTATATATTTCAAAATATTGGTACAAGAAACTATGAGGTAAGTTGTAAGCGTAAGAATGTTTATTTCTTTTATCGACGATGAAAGGAAAATTTGGTAAAACTCATCGCCTGGCTAATGTATTTCAACCTAAAGTTGTACTATTTGCTCAAAACTATTTTAGTGAGCACGTGTATATTTTTTTTGTAAAGAAAAATAAACAGTTCTTTAATTTATTAATGTACTCCATCTACACTTACGCGGATATCGCTTATTAAAAATAGCCGATAGTATACTATATAATATCTACGTAACTGTCTACCCACTCACGTAATAATTAACTAGCGGGTGATTCATTATATTATTTGAAGTAAATTAAGAAATATATTTTGGAAAGTTATTTTTTCGAATGAGCTGCGGCGACTTCAAACTGAGGCAAATATTTTTTTGATTTATTTTTCATTTCCCATTGTTTTCCATTGAAAATTGCATTGCTGCAATCCACATGCCATATATGTTTCGAAAAAACATGGCAAAAATATGTATATAGGTAGTGGTTTTATTATAATGATTATATATTTCGTGTACTATCGTACAGTCTTGCCAATGTAATGGAAAATTTTAACGATGAACGTTTCTTAGACAACGATGTAAAATTTACTTTGAAGTATAGACATCGTTAGATACATACAATATCTTGCATTATTTTATAAACGCTTATTTCGTGATCAATTTATAATTTATTTAGGATTTTTTTCCCGGAAATTTACGTGGAAAGTCTTATTTTAAAACCGTGCTGGAAGAGAGCCGTGTGTATATTTTGAAAAATATATCTATCTTTTGAATTTTTAATGAGTTCTTATTTTTAATAATCCGTGGAATCTATCTACAATGGAGATAACCAACGCGTTATATGTTTGAATGTGAAATCAACATTTTAATTAAAAAGAAAGTAATGATATAGAAAATGTTTGGGTGTACAGTAGTTTTAAAATTGTCCTGTGTTGTATTATAGTTGTGAGGTAACTTTCTTAGAAAGAAAATATATGTGTTATCAATATTAGTAAACTGACAGTACCCAGTGATGAAATATTGGGATGATTTTGAAAATGAAATAGTTTTTCAACTAAACACATAGGTCGTCATTTTGGCAGATATGAATGTACTATCTTTCAAATAAGACACGAAGAATAACACATGTCTTCCATACTCTTTAAAGCGACAAGGTTACGTCGAGTATAACATGACATGACAAATTTTTATTTTTCTGGTTAAAATCAGTTTCATTTCAAAGAAAAGTATTTCTTGAAATTCCTTTATAAAATCAAGATAGAGACGAGCGTCCGTCAAGCCATTGGTAGGTCAAGGCTCCGAAGTCTTGAATAAGAGACGTATATTCGTACTTACTACAAATCATTTATTTTCAGACACGAGAATGAAAAAAAAGCATGTCGTTATTTTTGGCGTATTTTTTTTGTCTGTCTGAAATATATTAATGTATTAAATGCGAATTACTTTACTTTCATTTTTTAATAAATTACATCTCTACTAGGATGAAGTTGCGGTATTATCTCTCGGATATTTTTTGTTCCCAGGAAAGAGAAAATTTAAAATCGTGTCGATAAATATTATTATAGAGAGTAAAGACACAAAAACGGGAAATAAACAAAAATATACGAGTTGCATGAGTAAAATTCAATGAGCAAAAAATTAATTAACGTGTTCGTCAATAAGTTTAGTTGTGTGAAGAAATTCTACAATAGATAATATTGAAAGAGTTATATTAAATAAAAAAAAAACAAAAAAATATTGAAATAACCGGAGGCACTTTTCTGAAAAAAAATCCTGGAAAACAGGAATTTAAAAAATCACCCGTTAGATTTTATAACACTTACACTATTATTACACCAACATATCTGTTCGCAGTGCACATTTTTTATTGCAGTTATTCTCCTGTGGACATGCCCATTACGAAATGGTTTATTCTTGTACGGACCTAGTAATTAATACTCTCATATTACAACGGTGAGATGTACATTTGCGAATTCACGTGAGAATTGTATTTCATATTTTATCTAAAAGTATAATATTTTTCATACCCAATATATTCAGAATATTTTGTGGTTGTAATTATGTACGCATAATTTATAATATTTACAGCGGCGTTATGCCTTCCAATTTTATTTAGTACTTAAAATATTATACTTTCCTTCATCGCTTTTAAAAAACTGTTTTTTTTGCTATTATGTAAAATTTTACCGACAATGATAGAAATTTACAAAATAAATTAAAATTAAAATATGTATGCTAAAGAAATAGAAAATAATCAAGTTCTGTAATCTTAAATAACTTAGGAATTATCAGGCATGGTAGAATGGTTCATGCCATCTGAATGTGAATTTATATCCACAAAGAAAGACAGCCTGTAACATATGTAATGATTATATTTTTTTTTATACTTACGACCTAAGGTAATTGAAAAAAAATTTATCGATCAACAGAATTTATCATTAAACCATAATATATTCTAAATATACTTTGTTAACGCGATTGCCAGTTTTTTTTATATTTATTAAATAAGCAAAACATAGATTATTATATACAACAACAATAAAACTAAAAATCTGTACTCTGATTTCAGATATATCGGATACACGATATGGTAAATGAATTATAATTTGCTTTATAAAATACTTCGCTAGAGTTATTCTTCAACGCCCAACTGTAAGCCATGTTGACCAACGGTCGTTTGTTTTTAAGTGAATACGTCTTTAAGGGTTTGAGAAATTTCTTTTTTAAATGTAGATTCTTTTAAGACTATATCTAAACCAGCCAGGATTGAATGTATGTGTCGTTTTTGGAGATAGAGGTACCTGGTACCGATTTTTAAGACGCGTTTGCATCAATCGAAATTATGAAGATCAATTATAAGCACTATTACTAAAATGGAGAAAGCCATACATCATCATTTATATAACAAAACTATGATGAATGTCTTACTTAATCGTTGTTAGAGTTTCCTGACACAATATAATAAGCTAATAAAAAGCTTTTAAATGGAGAGATTAAAAAAATATTGAAAAATGTTCTGGCTTCTTGTCAAAGAATTTAAGATGGTCATAAAAGACCGCAACGTCTGGTTTAAAAAGCACTGCAAAAACTGAAAAGGCGGATCGAAAAAAGCAATAGATTCTTTTGAAATAGTTTTGATTCCGTCATATAATGTTCGAGTTGACCTTTACATCGAACAATATATTATGCATTTGATTTGCCATTCACAAATTCGTATAGAATTGATGTGTTTTCGCAGTCATTTTTTAGACAGTCGTGTTTTGTGCCTTACTAGCTGCAATTAATAATCTCACACTTTTTTTTAGATACTTTTAAGACATTATTTACAATGTCATAGTTTGAGTAATAGCTTATTTTACACAATAAATACACTGAAAAGTCTGTATTTATTTATGCCGGTACTTTGGCATGCAAATAATATAATTATATACTTTGGTTTAAACTTTTAAATTATCAGACAATCATTTTCAATGGTACAATATAATTATTGAAAATATTTTAAACGCACCAGCTACAGTAAATGGGTGGGTAAATATTTTAATAATAATCACTTCGGCTGTATATAAATTAATTTTAGTATTGTGATTTTTATTTTTGTAGTAAGTAAAGTGTGTAAATTTTTCTCTCTGGTCGCATAGAAGGTAGGTGCCTCGTATTTGGGAAGTGCGGGCTCGATTCCCACATCTGTCGGATTACAAAAAATCGAAAATGCAGGACTAAATGCCCATTGCCATGCATAATCACATTGCAGAGATCCATAGACTCCACTTTTGGAGCAACGATGGTAAAAAATATAATATTGATATCGGTTCTGAATTTATTTTAGACATAAATTAGACAACATAACATAAAGTAATAAGGAACAGCTATGTATAAAAATATATAATAAAATAGATTTAATTAATTTCACATGTATCAGAAGTGGTGGATTATTTCTGGAAACTGTTCATTGAATTGCCAGGAAAAATGGGAAAAAATATACCCGGCCAGTAACTATTTCGTACATTTCAATTTATTTTGCTCGCTGAATTCAAGTCATTGAATATTATTCTAAATTTATCGCGCTTTTTTACTTTTCAATTCTTCATCACATTCATATTAATATACGATTTAAATTTTCCCGGGAGCAAAAAATGTGAACTTTTAATAAAAAGTAAGCACTCAACGTATTTCTATAGAAAATATTATACATTCTGAATTTTGACATTTATTTAGTATATACACCGAAAATTGGTAGACGTGTCTACTAATAGTGTAATTTTTGACAATAAAAATCAATTAGTTTGATTTTAGAGATGTTAATTGTACAGGCCGCTTCCAGACAGTAAGATATTTTTGTTGCATTTAATAATCTAAAATAAACGAGTTTTCCAATCATACGCAGCGTCTGGAACCGTAATTGGGATATTCACGGTCACTGTATTGCAACTGACCCGAAAATGGCGAAACGAGATAAAATTTAAAACAACGAATATCTTGTTGCTTTTAATTGTAGGTATTTTTAAACGTTTGTAATAATATCTTAATGTCCAATTAAAATTATAAACTAGAACCCAAATGATAAAATATTAATTTTAATCAAAACAATATTACTTGTTTGAATACGATCGCTGCATATATTTTTTAAAATTCAAAGATGCACCACCGGATGCCATGCCGTGAGGTTATTAGCTGAATAAAAGATTCGAGATTTCGTTTTGTATTGTAGGGGACATCTCCACGCTGCGGAGAGCCATTTGGTCCAGTTTCGGAACGAACTTGGTAACATAATATTTATATTCTGTATTTATTTCATATTTTAATTGTAAATATTATTTTGTGTCATTTTCATAAATATTCAAGGTGAAAATTTTGCTTTCGATTATTACGCTCTAGTAAAAAGTTATAAATTACTAGTTGAAGGTTAGACAGGATTAATTACTTCGTTTAAATTTGTCCTTTATACATAACTCAAATAGTTAATATTATAGACATTTCCTATTAATATGAGGCCATCGATTAACCGGTTGACCATAAGAAAAAAAACTGACAAATTAAGCGGCATGTCGATAATTACTTTCATCAATCAACGCGCTACCTCCCACGGTGTTTTGCGTAGGGTTTTAAGATGATGAATTTTCTACGAATTGTATAATATACATATAACCATGACGTATTACAAATCCACTAAAGAAATAATAAGATTAAAATTTAAATGACTATGCGTTTGCGTCATTTGTGCATGGTTCGGGATATAAAAGAGGTGTTATGTTGTCTCAAACATTTTCTGATTTAATGGTGTGGAAATGGATGTCGTTTGCTCTAACAGAGATAGAAGTTGATAAGAAAATAATGTTTTCGAGTATAGAACCAGTTATTATTCTAATTGTAATGATGATATTTCTAATACCATAGATGAAGAACAATCAAAACAGAAATAATCTAAACAGTGTATAAATAGTTATCATAATCATTAATTCATATGTAACATATCCAAATCACTGTGTACCATATTATTTTCTTTGGGATCTTAAAATAATACATAAAATGTTACTATGATACACAGCCTCTCAATAAAAAGGATCGCCAATGATTTAGCTTAATACTATATGTAATTATTAAACGTAGACATCATACAATTATATTTTCGATATACACTATAAATTTACGTTCAAAAATCCAATAAATATCACAGTATATTAAAGATGTAAAAAGCATTAGATGTTTATATAGGATCTATCAACTAATTAAAAATAATATTAAAAAGACTTATTCCGAGGTATTCATAGCATTTTACTGGATGTTGGAATACTGGTACGTAGAACATATTTATTTATTTAAAGGAGATAAACTTTAAAGTGCATTGGTGGCTTTTTCCCACACCGTGTAAATATTTAGTTTCAATTGTGTTGATGAAAAACAAGCTAAACTAATTATAAACATTGTGAAGTTGAATGCACCGACATATTTAGATCGCCGAGTACTTGGATGAACGTACTATTTACGTCCCACATGGGCTTATTTGCGGAAAATTCTATTTCATTAATTCCTGTTGTTTCAAATCGATTCTAATTGATATTTATGGCCGTTCATCATAATTATATTGGACATACTATGTATTATATAAGACATCTAAGAGAATGAATAATAAAATATACGATTACGGTTCCCATATTATGTAAATAATGTTGAATACACTAACAGAAACACATAAATTAATAAACGTAACGATTTTCGTATCTTATTTTAAGTACGGACTTCAAATGGTAATAATGTTATTTATATGGAGATAGATTCAGTTACAGTACATACAGTTAAAAATTTAATGCGTGTGATGGACTTACCAATTAAGTAGATATTTGGCTATAATACTCATGAGTGAATTTTGCCAAAGCGGAATCAGTTCAGTTTGGAACTACCCCTCTCATATTTCATAGCAATAATGGCTAATTCATTTTTTAATATGATTCACATCTCGAGTGTCACACGCGTAAGATAAAAATCATTGTCATTTGATATAGCAAAGATAAATGTTTTCAAATATTTTTTCTATTCAATTTTGTTGTTACCCTTAAAGACTTTCACGTATCTACGAAGTGTCCGTGGCCCAACCCAGCGTATTTGTATTTGATAAATGTTATATAATTGATATTGAAATAATAAATACACATCTATCCTTAATATGTTGATTGAGATTTACCAATCGTTTTATTCACAGACTCACAGCGTATTATTCGCAAATTGTATACTGTTTATAATTATATTCATTTACAAAACAAAGATCTTGCAATGCGCGATGTGATGCACGTTTTTGCGTTTTAAATAAGCCTTTAACTCCTGGAATGCGTTTCGATCATACTTAGGTTATTTATGTTCAGATTAATTTGCAATTTCTATTTTAGAATTTACTGGATTGAAAGCGTGTTAAAGGCTTAACCCAAATTCATTTCAATAGCTTACCGGCATGCCTTAAATTTGAAGTGCTAAACAACATAAAATTAACGATTCACATCGGATTTGTTTATCAAGAATGTAGCTTTGTGTCATCGAATTCAATTTAATGCATTAGCATACAACTTACACGTATAGTTGTAGTGTATTAAATCATTTGAAACAGGATATAGTTTATTATATGTGCAGAATGTTTAATACTTTATAAAAAAAACACGTAGTAAATATTGTATTCCTCAAAATTAATGGTATAACAAGAATTACATATAAATCATTGCAATACATTAAATAATAGTCATAGCAACTTTATTTTAGGATATATTTAGTATAAGAGTAAGGATTGCAAAACGAGTTTTGCGTTTGTTTTTGAATTTCGAATTCTGAAAAAATTAAGGTGAATTTCGGTATTCGAATTCCGATTCTTTACGTTCTCCTAGATACGAAAGTAGAAATTAGATACAAAAAAAAATCTGCACAAATGTACGAAAGTAGAAATCTCAACAAAAAAAAACTACTTAAAGTAAAAACGTAGCCGAAAAAAATGAGAAACCCCAAAATTTCGATCCGATTCCGAAAAAAAATAATTCGAATGTTGGAAAGCTTAAAAAAAACAAATATTAAAATAAGTTTCAAATTTGTACTCTTAAATTTAATTTTAGATTTCTAACGCGCGTATTTTAGATTATTAGATAAATATTTCATTATGATATGTGGATTCAAAAAAATCCGAAAATATAATATTAAGAAATTATGGAACTATTTGAAAACTTCATTTAATATTAATTAATCTTTATTTAAAATGAACCTTCGAATTTGTTACTAATTTTTTTTTTTCCGCAAAATTTTTACAAAGTTTGAATTGAATTTTTTTACCCGTTGTTAGATTGTGTACTTTTTTATAATTTAACCTTTATTAATGGCAGCAAACAAAAATGTCCACTCGGGTTTTGCCGCAAAAAAAAAAATACTGCAAATTTGAAATGTCAGCTCATTCTGGGACACCGTTTCTAATTAAATCAATAGATTTAGTGAAAACGTGATTTCATGAAAAGTCGTCTCTGGCGGACTTACGTATTTATTCACAGAAAATATTTTGAATATTTTAATGAAAATATGTATTGGAATTTCCTATTACAATAACATATGGGTGTGAGCTAAGCTCCATGCAGGTTTGCGATATGCAACCCCGTGAATTATAATATACAATAACATAATATTGTTATTGAATCATTTTTCTTGCGTTTCTCCCAATCCCACACCATAGATATGAATACTTGTTCAAAATACTCAAGTTCATGATGATTTTAAATTCTAAGCATCAATTTAAAAGTTATTTTGTATTATTTTCAGAATGCAGAGGATTTAATACTTGGGAAGCCGATCGACAAAGGTATGTTATTTATGTATTTATATGTTAAATCTTTCGTCTCGTTAGGAAGAGAAAAATTACGAGAGCCCTGTCTCGAATTTCAGTAATAATATGAAACTGTATATTTTTAAAAGTAGTTTTGAGCATAAATAAACTATTCTCAATTTATTACTAGGTTGTTAATTCAATGTTAAATTATTGGATTTTGCATTAGATATTCTTACATAATTTAATATTTAGTATTTGAATATTATCCGAGTTAGTATAAAATCTAATATTTATCTATTTATGATTATTATGAATACGAAAACGTCAAATTTTAAACAATGAGAAGAATTCTTATTCGTCACAATTAATACGTGATAATGAACTCCCACAACTTTCACAACAATGTTTTTTTTCTGACACTGAGATCTTTTACTTTTACTGACAGCAATAATGCATTTAATTATATGACAGTAAAACTCGTTTAATGTTTTAAAATGTGTATTTTTTGTAAAAAAATGACTGGGAAATAGAGACGCAAGTTAATTGGTTGGTGTCTTTTACATTTGATGTTATGCGAGTGAACATCTGCTTTTGATTGCCATTTAGTTGGCATGCGCACAGCGCGCAATGAGACGGAAAACTGTCATATCCCCTCTGAAAATTTCGCTGAAAATACGCGATTATCCACATGTTTCTCTCTCACGTGTTGAACAAATAACACGGCACTTAGAACTGCACTCTGTTTGTAATTCAGTAAGCTTTTTAACGAGATCAATGATGTACAAAATGTATTTTTGCAAAGGCAAAACAAAAATAATGATTCATATTTTTCCTTAATGATAAAGACAATAATAAATTTATATTCCATGTGGTCTTCTGCACTCCACAATAATATACCGCCAATAACTTTTACCTAACAGATAGCATGTATAAAATTTATTTAATAAAATAAATATGTAGTTTTTTGAACCACGAACAACTTCTATATTAATAAAAGTCCTTTATTGATTTTATTAGCGGATACTAAAAAATCACTAAAGTCCGTTTTCGTTGGGCATGTTACAGGCAAATCGTAAAAAAAAATATGTTACACAAAATAGTCCCATTATGTAATTTTTTTTTCTACAGTCGATATGATTCAAAATTTACAGCTGATTTTATAATATTGTAATGGAGAGAAGCTTTCTGTTATGATAGCAATTTGCAAAGCGACTGCAATGTAACTCCAGGGTAATAAGTATTCAGTCCAAGAGTTTAATTATTATAGAATTGTGTAATTGTTAATTATAAATAAGTGTATTATAATATGCTTTGTTATTGGGTCTATGTTTTAAAAGCAGAATTAATAAACGATATATATATGTTGAGAGGAAAGTAATTAGAACGTTTGAAGTTGATTCATGAAAAAAGTTTCATACAACGAAGCTCCTTCACTATCTTATATTCAAAACGAAGGTTATGATATTTCTGAAATATATTACTGTAATATAAAATGAGTGCATTTCGTATAAAAATAAATAATTTGATGGGCAAGCATAGATTAATCATTTAATTTGGTACATTGCGTACACTTAGTTTTAATTAGGTTGATATTTTTGAACTCAAAAAATCTTTGAATAATTAAGATGTTGTGACGCTGACTTTTAAAAACTGATTTTTTTAGATTATCATATTTTTTAAATTTTCGTCTACTTTTGCTCTCAGTTGTGTAATTTTATATAATTAAAATTATAAAAAACTGTTGGGTAACAAACCATACTGTTTATTTATATATAATGAAATTCAATAGTATACTTAGAATTTTAGATAGCAATAGATTTATATATGTATTTAAAATGAACTCAAGGACAGTCCAAGGAGACACAAAATAATGCATCGTAAATTTTACTCACATAATGAAGTGTGTAGGTATATCAAAGCAAAGTAGATATGCATATGACAGGTGATAAAACATTCAAATTAATGTTTCGCTTTCTTTGGCAGGATATGTTTTACGCTTCACGATTGATTTAATATAATAATATTTGAGGTAGATCGTCTAGTTATTTATTTATATTATTATATTAATCAGATGGAGCCATGTTTCGATGATGAAATCTTTATTCACTTCCTCGTGTGTCGAATTGCAGGATGGCAATCATATCTTATAATTCCAATGTTCACAATTATCCGCTGGAATATATGAGTTCTACGAAACATACTTTTCAATTTTTAAAAATGCAGTATCTAACATCAAGTGCAAAGGCTTCTTTTTAACAATGTTTAATTAGAATAGGAACCATGCAAATTCTAGTGGACTCCAACTAAGGTCTTGAAAAACTGCTTCTGGGAAACATTCGGCATTTTGAAAAGCACATCACGTTCTTTACACGACTGTATATAACCGTATGATGAGTATGTAGACATAGCGGGTAGTAGAGGGGAAATTTTACAAATGGCTGTTTCAAGAAACTACATATTATACTAACGTGTCTCAAGATTTTATTACTGTTTAGTATTAACTATTTTAATCAAATACATACATACAATCATTAGTTTGTCTTACGTTATAACGACAATGACAAAAAATGCGGCATTATTGGCAGATGACTTCATTGAATTAAATTCGACCTTAAACTTAAATTAAAAGTTAGTGTCAACTGATGCAAAATTAAATTGGGATAGTTAATATGATATTAGCCTCGACTTGGTACTGAAATATTATTTGTGAATGTTTCCACTTACGTCCAGGGCGAAAATATGAATTCCCCACAGCGAGAAGAAGCTTTATAACTAAATTTATTGTAATTAATATCTTATAAGTCATTCGTTAGACGACGCATATAAACAGGAATAATTATAAAAAAAATAGCTCATAATAAACTATTTTACCTAGACCTTATTCTATTAAAAAAACGCAATATTTTTGTTCACTATCAACATACGAATATATTTTTCCTAATCACCTAAAATCTTAATGCGTGACGTCTTAGTTGCTGATAAAATTCTAAAATATCCATAGAAAGTTTCATTTCGCACTATTGATTCATCGTAAAATATTCACTCGTTATGATTTTACGAGTCGATAAATGCATCCATCATATTGTTTACTTTAAAATCGGTGTGTAATAAATACATTTGTGGTGCTTACCGCGACAAATCTTGCTAATGACGCAATAAAAACTATCGATTAAGATTTACTTTTTTATTCTTTCTTTTTTCGTCGAGCTTTTTAAAACATCAAATTTACATATTTTGAAAACTTGATTTTGAGACTGATTTTCAGCTACATGTTTAAAAAAAAACTACATATGAACCCTAGGGATATCTGTATACTTAGGTATAAGTATAAGACTATGCATGCCAAGTATCTTGTGACCGTTGGCATAGTGTAGGAAGGTGTGCTAATCGACATCAATCAGAAAGATTTCACACTCTGATTTCGAAGACAAAATCGGTTGTATGCACAAATAGTTTCGGTGCGTACCAATGTGTTGCTTGTAAGTTTTATAGATTTCGTTTAATACTTTGACCATACGAACACAGTGGATGGGATATCATAATTTATAATCACACTGTATATTTCGAAGCATCAACTACTATTATCATCATTGATAACATTTTCATTACGTTTAAATCGTATTTCTTCGTTCAAAATGTATACATGGCGGGTATTGACCAAAGGAATCACCGATCGTAAGGTCGAGTCCAGACAGAAGCGAACGAAGGCTTATAAGCGAATGGTCGGTCCGATGTGTATCGATAACCGGACGCTAAAACAAGCGAATACTAGAATGCTGCCTTCGTTCGCTTCTGTCTGGACCCGACCTAAACGGTTTTTGCCGTCCAAACTGAGAAAACGAATGCTAGCGAAGGCTATTGCGTGAAAGAAATGAGGAAAATACAGAAAGAGAGAGACATAATTCAGACGGTTCAACGACTGTGACGTAAGATTTTTTCGGCTTTGGTGATGGTCCGGATCCTCGCGGTAAAACTGAGAATTGTCAGACTTTTTACGATGTTATTATGACCCAGCAATATTTAAAGGCCTATTTTACTACACAATATTAAGTGCTCTTACTGCAGAGTGGGCGTGGTGTCTTGTATGTAATTTAAGTGCCTAAGGCTTATTACACCGCACTTAGTAAGGGTAA
>JAGVSQ010001975.1:14356-26527 GCA_022683975.1 Rhyacophila evoluta | reverse complement strand
CGACACAGATGGGGATTCGAACCCGCATTCCCCGGATCGTTAGGCACGCACGCTATCAACAACGCTACCGGGGTAAGAAATAGATGATTATTAAAGATATTTTAGAATATATGATTACCATTCGCCCAGCAATATGTAAAAAATCAAATCGTCAACATGGAAAAAGGCAGATAAAAATACTGTAACATATTCATGTTTTCAGAGAATTTTTTTTCAGTTTTTCCTTCTTGTATGAATTACGTACAATAGCTATTTTTTCGATACATTGTCGAGACGTGTTGTTTTTTTTATTGACATTCGAAAAACAGTTTGTCTTTGAAATTCTTACATCACCCAACGGTAATATTAATTTTAAATATACTCTCATAGTAATATAGAATTTATATTAATGTTTCTGTAAACCTGTATTTAATTTATTGTCAAATATATATATATTATATTTACGATTACTCACTGGGATTTTGAGAAGCTAATTGCCATGTCAAGTCTGTCAAGTTGTGAAAAGCTATTTTAAAAATTAGTATGAAATGTTTGCTTTAATATTTTAATTACTATATTATGTCGTATAATGTGTTTTCGTAATTTGAAAATAATGTTTTATTTTTTGACAATATCACATTATACTTATCAAAGTATACATTGGTATAATACTTAATTCATATTTATGTTTTATTTATATTTTAAAACAAAACGGGTCCTCGTTATCAAAATAGGTGAATACAATATTTGGTTTATTTTATATTCATTACAATTAAAAAGTTGTTAGAATTGTTAATAATGATTTATTGAAAAAAAAATACGTTGAATTCATAATTTTGCGGTTTGTTGTGATAATTGCTGACGTCAAGAATCTATGTAACTCTTTCCATTCCAACTATCGACCGAATCTATGGTTTACCATCCTTCTATTTTCTATCACGTTCACAACTCGTAAAACACCGAAACATACTTATTTGTTCTAACTACGCAGCAACAAATGTTAACCATATGTTTTAATTGTTCTGCGACATTTTACGTTCACTTGTATTTTATTTAGATGTGTATACTGTAGACGAGCAGACTATTAAATTCTACTTGTTGGCCCAATATAAAATGTCTTATATCTTCCACATTAAGACTCTCTTTTTTGACATGACGAAGTGTTGAGGGTATTGATGTTATTGATGTGTCTGAACGTATTTACTCAATCGACAGTTTCGATCGCATGACTGGCCAACTGATAGCACGCGTTCTGGGAGTATGGTCTATAAATTATAATTGAACAGCGCGATTAGATATATTGCAATAATTATATTTAAACGAAAGATGTATATACATTTGTAAATATTAAATATACACGAGAGTCTCCCTCATTTATATGAAATATCTTCAAATATATATACTTAAAAATATCACAGGTATCGTATTTGTGAATAATTATGAGGAACTTCAATAGTTGATAAGACAATCTAATACCTTTTTAATTTAAGGATATGGGTGCAGAATAAATCAAATATAGAAGGACGTATAATATATATGCTTATCAGGATCTCTTCTAGAGTTTCCAACTGGAAATCTCAAAATCAGTAGTTTACATGTTACATAAAAGGCTCCATTCAAATATCATACCACATATCTTTATCAAAAATTATTTTTTTGGAATAAAATATTGTTATATATATCAGTGGCGAATTCACACGATCAAATATCTGGCTTTTTTATTCAAAAAATTCTGATCTTCGTGCTTAGTAAATTTTTCGTTAAACTTTAAATCAATCTCCGTAAAAAAATAAGTCATCACCATTTAACAAAATCAATCTTGAAATTGTGTCATAGAAACTCATAAGTATACTATGGGAGCGTTAAAAGTTTAAACGATTCAATAATGTTTTAAAAATCCATTATTTTCGCTTTTTATTGAGTACACATAAATAATCAAATTAAATATTTAAACGTATAATGTTTTAGTTGTGATTACTATAGCTTGCTGCTAGATATTGTTTATTCTTATATAGATTAATTGAAATAGATTTTATTTGCAGTTGTTTATCATGTTGGACATTTTATTATAATAAGGTAGACAATCGCTATTATCCAACATGTCCGTTACAAAATGACGTAGGGTTTTTCCGAGCAAGCGCGCCTCTTCATAAGTGATGGATGATTTCTCATAAAGGCCCTTTTTATTATGACGAAATGCCAATACCATTCCTCATTCCATTTACAAATAAATTCGCGCATTTTTATTAAATTCTTCGTATTGCGAGATGGGTACTGCCACTAAAAAAAAAGAATACGAATCGAATCCACACAATACGTTCCTTTTTTATGAAATAAAGTCCGTTTTTCGTGTTTTTATAATAGCTTTATCCATTATCATACATCTGGTGTAGGATATTTTTTTTGTAAGAAACATTTTCTTTGACATCAAATATTTTTTTATGTTGTAAATGTTTTTTATTTTTATAGCGCTTCCGTACTTTCTTTACCTTATCTACATTTGATACATATAAACTGCTCGATGACTGAAGTCTAAAAGAAATAAATATCTTATGCATATCAGAAATAATAAAATACATACAATGTTTTTGTAATTTCGGCAAAAATAATTTATCGTTTTAAATTTTTTAAATCTAATAAAATTATGTGATGAAAAATATAATTTAAGTAATAAACGAATGAAATCATATGTTAACATATTATTGGGTAGTAAAAATGTATTCGGCGGAAATCATCGTACCAAAATTGTTGTTACATACCTGCGTATTTCATACTATTTATTGATCGTTATTACTTCATTAATTGTGATGTAATTTAAAATTATTTAAAAAAACCGTGACCGTAAAATATAAAAACAATGTAAACGAGTCTAAAATCTTCATTATTTTTCTTCATCCTTTTATTCGCATTTTGAAGGCGTTCAAAACTGATATAGAAGGGAATTTTCTTCAGCGAGATAATGTGGAAGAACCTTCCATGTATTCGATCACGCACCCCAAAGGGGCAATTTCATTTTATCGGACCCTCATGTAAAGAGAGAAGAAGTGGCGTCGCGGCGCTGCCTGGTAGTAGGGGGCGTCCTCGCCACGTTTCGTAGCGTCCTCTCGTGTTTATATTGAAATCCTCCCTCACCTAGGGGTACCGCAGAAAGCGGAAAAGGTCATTCGAAATGAAATAATCCGACGGAAATTACTCTTGTAATTACCTAGCTTGCATTGGTTAGTGAAATATCGATTGGTTGTTTGCATTTGTGAATGGGGTGCCGAGGGAACTATTTTACATTTTGTAAAATATCTCTTTTAATTAGATACAAGTATATCTCTTTTTACAATTTTAATTAACACAAGTTATAAGATTTATTAAATTTATATTGTTATCTATTTTTCGCCCAGAATACGGACATTGCTGCCACTAATCTGGATTATAATGCTTCAATAACCACACCGGTAAACATACAACATCTTATCTATTGTATCTTAAAGTAATATAACAATATGACATAGTAGACCGATCGGCCGAACTATAATATGAAAAAGAATACTTTTATTTCTACATCAATGCAAACATGTCCATTCGTTAGCTATCTCACCACCTACGAACATCAACTTATAAATAATACATTTGCTAGAAATAGTTATAGATATATAATTAAAAATGACGCATTCGAAATAATAACCATCGCCAAATTATTTTAAAACTGAAATTTATAGTTAGTTTTGTAAAATTTGTCACCAAAATAGTTCAGAATAGTTAATTTATATTTATTCTATCAGTAATTTACTTATTTGCATAGATATTAACTAACTGCTGTTAGTTACTATTATTTTTTTCTATTTAATTAAGTTTATTTTCTGAATATACGCGAATAATTCGAAAATATATTAACCAAACCAATCGAACGAATCTTAGATAAAGCATATATTATTAATATTCTAGGCGAGCTACATCTTTTCATAGTGTCAAGATAGCTTTATTTTCGTATTATTTACGTTATCTCAACTCGTTATGTAAATATCGAAATATTAACCGATATCTCTATTCTAACACACCGCCTTGCTTGGGTGTAATTTAAAAATTCTGGCCTTAATGCATCGCCCTAGTTAAGATGCCCGATACTCTGACTCGGCTGTTCAAAATGAATACCCGTTTTCTTATTAGGGTTTCATATTCGGTCCGAGAAGCGTACTGAACAAAATTTTAACCTTATTTTATATATTTTTGTTCGCACATTTGGTCCCACTATAGGTTATAATTTTACAAAGTAAACCGCTCTAGAAATAAATCACTTTATTTAGATTATTGTATTTTATCATATTAGAAGAACATAACCATATCTAATTTATCTCACCTATACTGTTTGATATTTATCGTTACGAATTTGACATATAATAAAATGGTATTATTGGTAACCGTTTTGTAATTATCTTAATATTTATATATAAACAAACTAGTATTATTTATATATGTATGTTTTTATACTACTGAAATTGATTGTCATAGTAATTATTCCATTATATAATATTAATCGCGCCATTAAATGCACGTTACGAAAGTCTTAGACATAAAATATTAAATGTCTTATTATTTCTTAACGTGACGGAAGCTGAAATATACGACCTTAACCTTTCTCTGGCTATAGAAATTCTTTCAGCAGAGATGCTGTTATTGTTGAATTTCCTAGATATCGTCCTTTGTGACCTTAAAGGCCGCGTGGGTTAGATTTAATATTGGGTATCGCCCACGTCGATTATTTATTTTTATTTACACATATGTATTCTTAATATTATATTACTAACTATCGCTATTGATCACGAACTCATGCTATTGGCATGCTAGAGATTTATTGAGTCATTAAAACTGTAACGTGTAGTCTTTTATTCCAAATTTTACTACTAAATGATTTATAATTGGCATATCTAAGTCTATGTATACATGAGTTGTCTGGTATGTTATTATCCTTCTATAATATATGTCGAGTAGGTTTTCTTTTGCTGTTCGGAATTTCCTCTACCTTGATGTGGTTTACTACACTCACCCTGAATTCTGGCAGATTGAAGTGTGTTATTCTGTTTCAAATTTCGGCAAATCCCACCGGATTTGAAATTCGTTTTTTGCCTTGTCTGCCCTCTGAGCCTGTTTCTTGCTTTACGTCCAAAGGTTCACGCGTCTATTTTCGATTAGTGAGCGGTGCTTTTAATTCTGAAAATATTGTCAAACTTATCTTAATCCTTGATTTATCTGATATTAAAAATCTTCGAAATCAACAACACTGTGATGAAAATTACATATTTTATATTTATAAATACCGAAAAAACAATATTCATGTCTTTGAATAATAACTCTCTCATCGTTTAAATTACATCAAATTTAATGTAAGAATTTAAATTTATTTACTGTTTCATAGTAAGTTAGCTGATGTGATATTTGCATGTTTTCACATATCTTTGGATTATGGTCCCTGTATGAATAGAATCCATTAAATTATCTGTATTCTGTGAATATTGGATTTGGTAAAAACTTGTAATTCCAATATTTGCTAACACCATTTCAAATTGTAATATATTCATACAATACATTACTCTATTGATAAATAAATTTGATTTGTAATATGTAATATGTTTTTGTTGGTTATTTGGTTTCAATCTTTGACGTAATCATTTCATAATCAAATAACTACAAAAATGCGTATTTTTAACAAAGTAATCTACTTATTAAATATAAATTCAGTAGTATATATTAATCCTAATATAAAATAAAATGTTGGCCTCAAAAGCTCTCATCTGTCGTGTGCGGAACCACACATCTCTTCATTATTTATATAAAACATCTAAGTTCGTTTGATACTGCGCGTGACTCTTTACATGGAGAGCATTTTCCGTTCTGCGGATACAATTTTCAGTCTTATCAAAAATGCTGTCGTATTCGACTACACCTTCGTTTTTTTTCATCTTATATTTTATTCACGAAGAGTTTAACTTCATTAAGTAAAGCTGAAATATTTAGTCGTCTCATGGGATCGTGTCAATTAATAATAGTAGAAATTTATTGAATCTTTTTTTAACGTTATTAGTCTCTCAACATGTGACTTATCACATAATTTTATACTAAACTTTTATTGTGAACATTGTAATTAAATTTATCATTGCTAACCCCTTACTAAATTCAATTGTTTAAATAGCTTCTGGGCTATTTGTCAAATTGAAATATAGACAGTATGATGCATCTTGCGACGATGCAGAGATGATACACTTTAATTTTTTGAACTCGGCTATCTAAAAGATTCATCATTTATAAAAGCTTTTCTATGTATTATATAGTATGTTTTTACCATCTCAAACTAGGTCACAAATAACAATCTATAGCACATGTTAAATGTTTTGAGATAAAAAGTCAATTGCTACCTAACAACATCTGTCAATAATATTAAATACTTATACCGTATTGAGTTAAGTATAAGGGGTCGTCATGTTTTAGTTTCGCTTTATAGTTGATGTTTAATTAGTAGAATTAAGCAGTCGTCCGCATGGAAACAATGGAAAAGACAACACAGAAGAAAACAAGCCATTAGTGAAGTCAAGCGGTGAAATAAAAGGACTCTCTTGCAATTGAATTAGGCACTCAGCTTGCAGATAGCACTGTCTAATTTTCTCTTCGTAATCCCAATTCAGACGCAATACACAAGCACTGACTAAAATCTTCCAATGAGTCATAATAATTGCGCTGTCTTTTTATCTCGCTGCAAGAAAAAAATGCTGCTTAATGACTTATCAGATGTAATTACTGAGTAAGTTATAATAAGCGCGAAATTGAATGCAGTTATTTAAAATAAAACTGGAGCTATTCTTTGAACCTCGGAAGACTGTTTCATAACGGGGACCTTGTGCACGACGAATTAAGTAACGTTGAAATCAAATGTTTTTTCATTTGCATTTTTTTTAAATAAAATTTAATCAAATATTTTTATCCTTAACTAGATTTTTTCTCTTTCAATTGCTGTCGTCAAAAACTAGGAGTTTCAGTTGTTTTTCCAGTTATAGCTCGATAATCTTGCATACAGGTAAAATACTTTGACTCATAGTGAATGCCCCGTTTGCATAGTGTGATTGTTTTGTTGCCAATCGATGAAATGTTGGTAATAAAGACAATATTGAAAGCTCCGGTTTTAATAATTACTTTATTGTTGCTTGGTTGAGAGTTAATATTGATATTTAATATTCGAGTATTATAATGGTTATCTTGACTTCTTTGACCAGTACCAAAAAGAAGATTCAGTGAAGAAATATCTTATGTTAATTGAACAGAAATGATATTGATATCGTGTATAATTGAATAAGATGTTACCTTTACCAATGAATCGATTCCAAAATTATCTTATCCTACGCAACAGGGTCATACATAGTGTTGAGAGTAATTACATGGATATTAAACTAGCTTTCGTACATTTTTGATTACCGCTGACTTAAATTTTTTTCACTTCTGAAAGTTCACTTTGTAGACTTGTAAAATAAGAATAAATAGAGATAAATATCTCATACAAACTAATTATTATTTTGCTACCATAATGTGATGCGATAGTAGTATAGAATATTAAAGTCGTAAGTCATATAATATTCACATAAAAGAGACGAAATTTTGCTGACGCTGGTAACTCGTGGCGCATCTCTGGGATGCACCTGTTTAATTTTGCTAACCCTACCTGTAAAAAGTCAATGGCGTCCATAATAGCATTATTTTTCTTTGTATGAAAGCGTTTTTTGTTAAGATATGCATTAATATAAGAGTTTTATTGACCTCTTATAGTTAAGAACCCCTGAACCGTCTGGGCCCCGCGAGAGTCATAATTACTGAAGAAAATATCCTTTAATGTATTGTTAGTGTACAAGAAGGCTAGATAATTTATATTTCTTGCGTGTAAGTCTAAAATATCATAACATATTTAAAGGCGAAATAGTTCATATATCTAAAAGATATAATCACTATATACCAAAACAGTACTAAATTTTAATTGATATTACATACAAGTATAATATACATTGCAAAGATCTATATACTCCACTTACGGATTGGATATCTTCACACTATGTAGATATGTTTCATAACTATGCTGCTTGGTGAAACATATGAATATTAAAAAAAAATATCGACACAATATGAATATGTTCAGTATTATATTTTTTAGTTTACAGGTATATGAAGCAGTTAGAAAATGGACGAAAGAAAATTTTGAATCGTAGTATTTGTACTGTGCTTATTTTGTAATTGAAATTTAGTTAATAATATCAAGTTCATCATTATTAAAATAAAATCTTTTTAATTGATATTTACGATGATTTTTTTACGACATTTCCCGAATTGTATGTATATTATAAATGTATAACTGATTGCTTACTATAAACGAATATATCTGGCAAGAAGGAACTCGATGAAATTCGAGTCTTCTAGTCGTATTGTTCTATCGCACTCTATGTAATCGCATAAAACGCAGAATACATAACATTAATTGTCGTTACTTCTCTAGAATAATATTTTATTCTATTAAAATCTCTAATTTGTTTTAGTGGCTTAAGAAGTAAACCCACTTGCTTGTGAATACTTCTATCTTCTTTATCGATAAATTACTTTGTAGGTTATGTATACATTTCATTGTTATTTTATATTACTTAAAGACAGTAAGAGGGTGGACATTTGTATCACAAATTTTATTGAATAAAATCCACCCTTATTTGTTTAATACTTAACGTTTATTATGGATTAAGCACACCCATATGTGACCGCACTTAAAATTTTAAGTGACACTTAAAACCTTGTTACTTGGCTTAACCCGAATCAGCGCTAGCTACTGGTTGTTATAGTTAGTTTGGTAATGGCTTAATTCATTCAAATAAACACCTACACTCTGTCGAAGGACAATATACAAAATCATTTGGGAAGTAATAAAATACGTCGGCAATGTGAAATTATTGGCCACCCGAAGAAAATCAGCAGTATTTTATAAAAACAAAGATCGTTCCTTACTTTTTTAAATACATAAGTTTATATCATGAAACAAAAAATAGTGTATGTTTCTGTTCGTCACAGGAACTCTCCTCCCAAACGGTGAAGTAGTGACGTGAGTTTTTCACATATTATATTGTTTACTATTTATAGGTCAACTGTTTTACTTTCAATGCTTTACATCATTACTAATGAACCAAAAAGAGACTAAAACTGTTTTATAAATTCAAGTATTGAAGTTAATTTGTAATAGCGGGATAAATAAAATGAATTTGAATAAAGAATGTGCTCAAATCTATCCCAGACAAAGCCTGGCAGTGCAGCTGGTATTCACATAACTGTTAAAATACTTTTGCTTCGTTTTGCTACAATTATTTTCCTTTATTTATTATTAGTTATCAATATATTAAATCTTTATTGTGGCGTAGAAACGGTTATTCTTAATATTCTTAACGCTTTTTTGACCATAATAACGTCGTGCTACGCCTTTGAAATTCGGTCTACGATGATATCTACGTCGTAGATGGTAGATTTTTATTCATTTATAAATTTGTTTATAATCGTTTATATTTTGCCAAACTGTACTTAACTCATTGCGTTGAAATGTTTTTTTAAGTGAATTTATATGTATTAAGTAAATTGTCTCTACCCGATATAATATTATACAATTTTGACAAAAGTAGGCTTTTAGTTATTCGCTTAAGCTCCATCATGCTTATGTTATAATTATTAACGATTTTAATTTTGCCATATAATATAAAATTTTGGCAACGATAGAGGGAGCCAGGCTTTAAAACTTAACATGTATGCTAAATTGATTATAGTAGTACTATGTCCTTATCAAATCTATCTATAATAATAACGATAAGTATATTTTAAAACAGACATTAAATCAGATTTAAAAATGCTGTTGTGCCTATTTAAAAATCACTGAAAATCACACAAAGCACGGTCTGATTCGTTCGTATCAAATAACGAAAATATGGATTCGAATCCACAAAAAGTGCTCTAAGGTTGGTTTTTACGTCAGGTTTGATTGGGGTTCCGGTCTCTGCTTTCGGGTGTCATTCTTAACGTCAAATGAATACATACCGATATAACCCCTTTGACCTGTGCGCGCAGATAAATTGATGGTTAATATATGGCTCAGACTTTTGTATTAATACCATTCATTTGATCAATTTTAGTGCCCATACTGTTTGTTCGCAATACTCGGCGCTCCATTTCGGTCGTGGCGTATTGATCCGTCGGTTAGTTAGGGCGGTGTGAGTGGGCGAAATCGGGGGCTGGGAACGGGGGGTCGCAAGGGAGGGCGGAGTCTCGCCT
This sequence comes from Rhyacophila evoluta, assembly GCA_022683975.1. Classification (NCBI taxonomy): domain Eukaryota; kingdom Metazoa; phylum Arthropoda; class Insecta; order Trichoptera; family Rhyacophilidae; genus Rhyacophila; species Rhyacophila evoluta. The sequence goes on along the minus strand of JAGVSQ010001975.1, from coordinate 16,228 downwards.
ATCGATCGGCGGGAGTAATGTCCGCCCACGGCGAAGGCTGCGCGCGCACCATTGCAAGAATATTCATGAACCGTGCGAAGGGAGCAGCGATACACGGTGCCGCCGACTCGCTCGCGCGTTTTTCCGCCGTCGAATTTTCACCGATACGAGAAGTTTGCGTTTCAAATGCGCAACTTAAGAAATGTGAGCGATTCATCTCTTACATAATAATATTTTACATCAATTTGTAAATTATATGTTTTTGAAAAATTCAAACTTATATATGAAACGCCATAATTTCACACGCCATACTTTCGTAATTCACACTTCATAATTTTGTGATATAATACAAAAAACAACTATTGATTTTTCTGTTTTAAATTAAAATAAAATTATAAAAGTATTGAACATGTTATTCTTATCATTTTTAAATATTTATATACTTTTTATAAATATGCGTTTTTGTTTTTATTAAACTCTTAAAGAACATTTATAAGATTAATTTGATTGATGCTCAAACAAAATGTTATTTGTTATTATACATATAATTGATGAAAAAGTTTTGATAGTTTGAAAATAAATTAAATATTAGCACACATGAAATAAATATTATATCTTTAAACACCGATAATCAACGAATATTAAATATAGTTATTAATAAAGTAAATAATAATGCACAAAGATAAAATTGAATATATATTTCGTATTTATCATAACTTTCTAAATGTTTAGATGAGAAACAATTTATTCGCACTGTAGTATTAGATACGAGTTGATAAGAACAAGATATATGTAGAAAAGTAATTTTCTTAATATATACAATATTTGACTATGTGTAAATATTCTTCTGAAAGAATTCAGCGTTGTATTGCCTCTTTCATAAATTGACTGATTTAATTTCAAATAAAATATAACAAACTTGGCAGTTTAACGCGTCGAGTTTTCTGTTTTTAATTTCAAACGTCTCAAATATTTATATGTAAATTCGAAGATTTGATCTTAAATATTATATTTTCATTAAAAAACTCTCACATCTATTATGAATGATGAATTTAAAATATCGCAAGATTCTTTTTTGTAACTTTCTTATTGCAAAAGCGTAGAATTGTATAATGTTTACAGACTAATAATTTTTAATAAATTTGTTTTTATTAAAGAAATACATAATTTTTTTTCATTTCTTTCAGTTTTTTTTAGTTCTAAAGACAAAATTATATTCTCTTAATCACATTATTATCCAAATCATTTAAACTAAACTATACATTGAAAATTGCTTTAAAGTAATTCAGTTTACTTATGCGTCGTGTAAGATATATCATGAAATATTTAACGTGGCAATTTATTGCCAAATACATACTATATAATAGAATTAAAGAGGTTATATTGATATATACTTAATAAATAAATTTTGTTTATCTGTATATGTCGATTTCAAAGCACTAATAGCAGATTTTTGGTTCCATAATTAAAAGAAGATGTTCATTATTTATTACGTTTGAATAAAAATTAAATGATTTAAATCAAATATATTCAAAATTATTTTTAAGTACTTTCGATGCATATAATTTGCCGGATGTATATTATGTGCCTAATAAATTGAAGGCTCAACAGGTTTATTTGTATTTTCTCTGCTTTATAGATAGAGGCTTTCTCAGACGAGAGAGCATTACAATTCAATGACCTTCTACGTGACTATATAATACCGTTATCTGCCCTTTGTTACATCTAGACATCTAATTTGTTTGTATTTCGTACAGCCTAAAAAAATAGTCGTCAGTTTTTCGATTTTTAAATATATTTTAGCAAGTTGTGATGCAGGAATTTAAATTTCATATATATTATAATTAAAGGTAAAACAATGATATACAGAAATACACTCTGCGTAACTCTGAG
>JAGVSQ010001975.1:0-14346 GCA_022683975.1 Rhyacophila evoluta | reverse complement strand
TCTACCTAGAGTGATCTAAACAGAATTTTATTATAAGGAATTGATAGTGGAATGTATAAAGAATAATTATCACCAGTACAAATGATCAGATATATGTAATTTAGTTAATACTTCATACAAAACATTCAGCGTATAACTAACTAAATTTAAAAAAAAGCCTATACAACAATTACCTTTAACTGGTTATACGTACTCTTAAAAATAAAATTATTTCAGATGTGTAGTATTTTATATGGATCCATGTCAATTTGTGCATATAAAAATAAATCAAGAACGTCACTCAATTTTTAAAATATTCTAAATATTGTCTACTAGATGAAGCATCATCCTAGATATGCTGACTTCTTGCAATTTTTAATCCAGGCTGTGGAGCCAAGAAATGAACTTAATAATTTACAAAAAATACTGCCCACGATATAGAAGCTTACATACTTCGTCTTGGGGCAAAAATGGTGATTCATCTAGAATCCAGACGTACATTTGTGCCAATTTCTATTCGAAAGAAAGATATAGATATTTCTATTACTTTCTGTTTCTTGCGTAAAATGGGATTTTTTTACTTAGAACCAGTAATTTATAAATTAATAGAAATAAGAAAAATACTTTATAGAAGTTTTCTCAAAGAATCAAGTTGAAAAGGTTTTAAGTGTAGGATTATCAAAGTAAACTCAATGATTTGTTATTTTACTATAAGCTATAGTTTAGGATTTAAAATAATTAATGATAAACAGTTAAATCCTCACATTCTTAAGATTTATATTTTATATTTTTGGAGTGGACTTTTTCATATTGTTAAGACGCATATGCTCATTTTTTTAACAGACATTCAAAGAAAAAATTAATTAATATAGAAATTTAGTTTAAAAATAGTGCTCATAGTGCATAGAAATATCCTAAGATTAGCGTAGGGTTGTATATTTTTCTACTGCTAAATTATTTTTCACAAATTGTTGATTAGTTTTTGAAATCCCAGTTTATAAATGTTTCAGTGCCTTTATTGCCTTAAGATAAATCGAAGCTTGTAAATTAGCTCAAATCGGCTTAAGTTCAAAGAAGGCTGAATTAATTGAAAACGAATGAATCGAATGTCTTTAAAAACAGCACTATGCAATTAAAAGATTTAATCAAGATGCTAAACATTCGATTGCCTTTATCAATGTTTTATTGAAGAAAAGCGAGTAATATAATTTGAAAATTTTACATGCTAACTAGTTAGAACTTGTATTCACGACTTCGAGACTAATCATACTAGTTAAAAATAAACTCCTCGTTAAAAATATTGTTCAAGTTTAGACAAAATAATTTATTTGGTCTTCGTACTTGCTATAGACATGATATATGTAAAGATTTGATCCTTGCAAGATGTATGTCTGGTTATTACTCGTATATGTATGATCAAGTAGTGTCGTTGATTGACTACACCGACATCAATTTAATATGCTGAACATACTATTATTACAATCAGCTGAAAATTGTATGCATAACTGAAAACGAGGTACCGGTAAACCATTTATTTTAGATACAATATGTAATGAAAAGGCAATCAGCAATTATTGAAACCACGAAAGATTCAATAAACTTAAAAAAAAGGTTTTTAATATAATATTTATCATAAAAAGAATAATCCATGATGACATGCATCAGTTCAATATAAATTACTAAAAAAAGGCTTTATGTGTCTGCTTTCTTATAAACCTTCAATCGTTACATTGTACTCGAAAAAAAACAACATTTTTCATTCTTTATACGAAACGTATCTCCTAAAAATACTCTTGATATATTAGTCTTTGTAGCGAAAGAAAAGCTCGATTATCATTGGTGGCTTGCTTATATTTATGGTAATTAAAGAGTATAATAATGAACTAGTTATAGCTATAAGTGGAAGAAAGCACCTTTGATATAATTTCTTGATACAGCGATTTTTATCACAATATAGGTGCGTTGTTTCTATTATTAAAGCTGCTTCGCCGTATGAAAAGAAAGAAAGCCTCGAATAAGTGTTGCGTAAAAAATAGGTCGTTCATTCAATCAGTGTAAATCACCGAGAGGCGGAAGTCTCTTCTCATATCGTCCCGATTGCCGATTAGTCAGTTCTTCGCATAAGTATACGATATTAGTATTGCAATATGGAAAGGAGAACACAATTTGTGTATGTTTATTTTAATTCAGTGCTGCGAAAATTCGATAACACTGATCTAATAAGTGTCAATTTTTTTTTGATTATAAAGTTTTTGTACGAGCTACATTGGTTTCGTGTATTACTGCGCAAACTTACCAGTTATTGTAGATATGTTATTGTTTTGAATAGCGGTTATTTTTTAGGAATTTATATTTTACTTATATACGTATGGCACACATTTTATTAAATAAAAAATATTGCACATCTAAATAAATACACAAATATTCGAAAAACTGTCTTCTTTACAGATGTTATTTTTACTTGAAATTGGTAGCGTTTTCAAAGAAGTTTTCACAAAAATTTCGAGACGATATATGAGTTTTAGTAAATACAAATAATTTATAATTCCTACATTAACAGCGTAATCTATTCAATATATTTTTTTCTATTCACGATTGAGAGTATAGAGAGAGTAAGAATACCTTGATATTAATGAATTTTATAGTTTTAAACATTTTGTTAATATTCAATTTAATCTAACGATGGAAAATATTGTATATTGGTAATTTGGTATATATCAAATTAATTTTAATGTCTAAAACCATTATTGCGCTATCCCTATAAATTATAGTGGACTGGGTATGGTAGTGCGGGCGTCGTGCGTCACGGAGTGTGGCGCCGCTATGCCTGTTTCGTGACGTCATCGTGCCAGACGTCGGCTTTTCCGTTACACTTACGAAAGAAAATTGTACGCTCGCAAGTATCAAGAGCCGGCGACTTCTATAAAATTTCTATGTTTATTCATGCAGACAACATCCATCGGAGACGGCAATTTAGAGCGAGATATATTTATTTTTTTCACTTAAAACTACCGCAATGTAATATTTATACGACAAGTTAAATTAAAAAAAAAAAGTATTGAGACACACATTTTTTACACGATGAAAGAATATGAAAATTTAACATAAATATATTTGACAGTTATATTGATTGAATAAGCTGTGTCATTCTTACCACAACTCTATGAAGAAAGTGGGGAACTAATATAATACTCACTAAAATGTAGTTGATATAGTTATGTTGTAAAAATAAACTAAAATCTTCGGTAACTATAAATAAGAAGGTCTCTTCGATAGCTCAGAAGTTCGCGTGCACGCTTCGGAGGCGGAGATTACGATCAGGATCGGGAGCGGTATCACATAGCTGCTGGGTTTAAAAATATATAAAAATGCAAGACTGGATGCCCAATAGGTCGAGCAATATGCTGATTATCAATTCTTGTGAACAAAAAAAATCTGCCAATGTCTCTGATACGGGGTGGCAATCTTCACGCTGATAACGTCCATATTCTTCACTTTCGGTATGGAGGTGGTATTGAAAAAAAAGTGAAAAAAATCAGTAATATTTTATGCCGGCTGTCACAATTTACTATACATTTTGATTCTTAAATGTGTCGCGAATTCGTTTAGATAAGGAATATTATATAAACCAATCTCAAAACTGCCGCTAAATAAATTTATCTCATTTTTTTTATCATTAAATTTAATTTTAAATATTTCATTATATTAGAAAAAGTAAAGAGTTTATTATCAAATTTTATTAGATTAAAAAGTTAAAAAGTATCTCTCGATTTTTGTTATTTTACATCTACACAGACGTATAAATAATACGATCAAATAGGAAAGATGAAAAATACATTACTTTGCTTAGCTATCTCAATTTTCCAAAAGACTTTATCTTGCTTTTAGCCAGCGGATAAATTAACATAAAAGCGTTCGATTTGATTTATGACTTAAAACGCTAGGAAAGCAAAGCAGAGGAAGACTTATTTTTTAAATACTTTTTGAGCTCTCAATAAATACTTCTTTATATGGATCTCGCTAAAATATATATTAATCATTGTGTGTTATCTTTTTCTTACGAAAATATACTAATATATTCGATCATACGGAATGAATATATGCATATTAAAATTTTCTTTCATATTATGTAATTAATAAATTATACTAAAATATTTTTTTAGATCTACTTCATTTATAATTTGAGATTTTTCATTACTCTCATTTGAATATAGAGAACATACATGTTAAATCTAATAATTCATTAAAACCATTCTTTCAATACTTGGGACCTTTTTTTTAATAGACGCCTATGATAACACTGCGTATGATCTAATATATTTTGCTTATTGCGATCATAATATGACCTGTAATATTTGATGACAATGGTTAACAACATCAAGTAAAACATACAAAAATATGCTATCGAACACGATTTAATACAAGCTTTTAAATTGATCCAAAACTTTATAAATGAATATAACTTTTTTTAAACACAAAATTTATTTGAATATAATTCTCATAGTCATAGTGTTTTTTGAAGTTCGTTTAAATGGACGTGTGCTTATAATAAACGATATATTTTGGTAATTTTGTGGGATTTGGTGTGATATCGACCAATGATTGATAATATTATTCGTGATTATAATATTCGGTTTTCAATGTAGCTACAAAGTTTGACATAATTATATTGGACGATTAGAACCAGATACATATTTTTTAGCTTCACAAAATAAACTGACAATATTATTTATGTATTGAAATAAAGAAATTTATTACGGAATTATATTATATATAATCTATATAACAATGTAAGTAGATATTGTTACTAACTTAACGTTTAATATTTTATAAATTTTGGAAATTCAAAAATCTATGAGTTTTCGCCGATCAATAAGCATGAACTTTTCAGAGACAGCAGTATTGTTTGCGTCTATCCATGGTTTTTATTCAACTTACTGTAACGAAATGTTTTTATGTCTACAAAAAGCTTTCTTTTAGTGCCGATCTTTTGGGTGGGGAAACTTTTAAAAAGTTCAACAACTTTTTAATTATTCAGTCATCTGATAGTACATTTACATTTTCGGTAGGAATTTGAAGGCTGCATCGCGTTTTAACCTCCCAAAAAGTTTAATAACTCAGCGGTAGATGAACCTGCTGAGTTGAACGATATTAAAACAATTTTTGTAGTAATTTAGTTATATTTTATTGTATTACAAAATAATTGCATTTTTAGCCATTTTTTAGGTTGTTTTTTTCTCAATATTGTTATCAGTATTTGTTGACAGCCTAAAATGAAAAATGTCTCCAATTATAATATTAAATAATCGGAAAATATTTTGAAATTTTTTTTAAAACATTTAATTATTATATTAATTAATAGTATACTTATAATATTAATCTAAAATAATACATTCTAAATTATGTATGTTCCACATCGTATCAATTATATCAATTTTCATATGATATTATTGTATGTACATAGATATTTTTGATACAATATGGAACAAAAAAGATTCAAAGTGTATTATTTCAAATGAACTTTTATTTTAAAATGGTTGGTATAATATAAATCTTTGTGAAAGAAAGTGTTCTGTTGCGCCGAGAATTTCATTATATTTCAGTCAAATCCGTTCCAATGAAAATATGCAAGTTTATATTGAAGCCTTCCTTCATCTGTTGCTTGCACTATTTTAAATATTAAATTTGTTTTGCATTTTTAAATATTTTTGCATTATTTAGAATTTTTGTTATTGTGCAAGAGTATTCTTAATTTACTAATTTTATAGCTTCCATCATCTCGTAAGAAATATGTTGTCACTTGAAAATAATACAATAAAATAAATAATAAAAAAGTTACACCAATATGATGCAAAGAAATTTAAGGTTAATATTGAATATATATAACTGATATCGGTTCATATTTTATATTGGTTTGTATTTTATCAAATATATTTGACATTTCACTTGTATGTACGTGTAATTTTCTGAATTTCTTTGAAATCCTTCTAAACAGGCGCGCGCATGTATTTCTCAGAATACATCGTTGCTTTACTAATATGAAAATCGTGGAAATGTCATGATTTCTGACACGCTTTAACTCATTCCCATATTTGCATATCCGTTTGTCTGACATTTGTTATAGCGAGATTCCCTCTGACATACTGTCCGGACCTTCCCCAATTCGTAGGCCTAGTCTTACTAACCCAGCTCGGCCCAGCGGAGGCTTTTACGACCTGCCGTTTTGGGAGGCTATATTATTATTATCCCCTTCGTATTTTGCCGTTAGCATTTAGGGTCGTTACACCCTTCATGTGGATTACAATGCATCCTTCAGAAGTGATGGAATACGATAACTTGAAAGGACGACGCCTAGTGAATAGAGCGGAGAAGAGAGAGTAATGCTTTTATTTCCCAATCTGTGAAACGTAGGTCTAATGAAAGTAACCTTTATTTAACGATCTCACGAAAAAAGTAGGGTCGTCGAATGTTCAATGCCGAATCAATAAAAATAATAGTATCATTTGTATTTCCTTAATACCGATTGCAATAAAGAGACCCACTTACGACCTTGTAATTCACCTTGCATGTACTATCATTTACATTTTACGACACCAATGTACGATTTAGTATTATATTTGTTTTTCCAGACTGGTATTTTCCCCTAAATAGTCTTTTTTATAATACATTTAACTCCTCTATTAAACGCATGCATTTATAATGGATATATACATATTTATTTTAAACATGTACCCAAGTTATTGATTGTTCGTAAAAATATGTATATCAGCAAACAATCTCTTTTACTATACTAGTCTAAAACCATTCATTATGATTAAGAAATAAAAAAAATCGAATTCAATAACTTTGTCAAAGAAAGACACAATTTTTCGACTTCATTCACAACAAATTTATTTCTTTATAGCCCAATACCGAATTTCAAACTTACGAATACGTCACGTATTAGCAATCGTCATACTCAGTATTGACGTCACTTAACATATGGAAGTAAACATGGGTTCTATATATTCTGCATTCATCTTAAAAAATGATTTCAATTTTTTTTTTTTATATTTAGCTTTTGCCATTTCAATGATCAACACACGTATATGTATAGTATTTTCACTAAAAAAGAAAGCAGTTCAGACAGAATATTGTAATACTATTTAATAATATAAGTTAGTTAAGTATCTTGTGTCTCTTAATTATGTCGCGAATAACGGTGTGTGATTTTTATATAGTTTTAACTACCGTCTTATAGCAGTGACGTTGATTATTAGATTGTTTTATTGATAAATCGCATATCGTTTATAACAACATCTACTATTCACTCGCTAATTAAAAGAAAACCAATAAGTATTTAAGTTTTTCGACACGTATTTCATTTCAGGAGTTATTAGCAATATATAACTTTTAAATCAGCAATGATATTGTAATCAATAATAGTGATTAATAACCCAGCCGGAAATAGACGCAATTAATACTGCGAGGCGCCTCAGACACCTAATTGCCAAGTTGCTTGATAGATTATACCCATATGTTATAGCGCCAAAGGGCGAATCCATTATTACGCCTTATATGGAATCGATCATAGCGTCCAAAACATTGCGTGCGGCAAGAAAGTTTATGTGTGCCTCCAATCGCACAACATGTAGGCGGTCGTGTCCCCAAAGAAAATTCAACCAAACCACCAATATATATTTTATTTCTATTTTAAATTTTAATAAATAGTACTATTGACATATAGTGGGTGATTCAAACTGATATACACTTTAAAGTATTGTAGAAGTATAGATCGTCGTCAACGGAAAAACAACTCCCAGAAAATGAGTTGAATATGACATTTAATTGAGTGTCATCTACACTACTGATTTGAAAAAACTTTCCATGTGATATAAATATTCCTTTAACATCTCCTATGTGGTAATATACAAAATATAATTTGAAATAGACTATATTTTCTAGATCTACATAGCAGGTAATAACTAATCTGTATTTACTTGTGAACATTCATTCTTGAATCTAAAACTAGTATTTTTGATGCTTTGAAATAATTATCCATAACTCTCATAAATTTCTAGAATTTATTAGAATTGATTAATAAGTTATTCTATCCAAATTTTTTACTTATTTGAAATTCATAGCAAATGCTAGGGTGGCCGAATTCTCACCAGCTGGTTGTTATATTAGCAGTGGATGATCACTTCATTAAAATAGAATAATTAGTAACCTGTATAGTTTTTCATTTTCAATTGAATTTTTCTACAAAATTCGTGCTAGTATTCAATACTTTACCAGAAATCTACGCAATTTCACTTCAATTTTCAACCCACGCGATCGAGAAATAAACTCTTAAATTTTTTCTCACACCGATTGTAAATTGAATAACTTTTATAGCTTTCAATCCCGGGAAATATATACAACCTTCATTCACCTTTCAGCTAAAACATTATGCCCGATTCATCTTGGAATGGAATCCACGTTTTATGTTAATTCAGCGATAAATGCGTCCTATAGGAGGCTCTGTGACGCATTCACTAAAGGCCACTTCAATATCTTTTATAGTGCTAGTCTTTATTCCTGTTATATGGTATACATTAGATATAGACAATTTTGCCTTTTAAGACATTTTTATTAAATGTATACTATTTTTTTCTATGCTGTGATATAGTATAAAAGAACTAAAGAGAATATGGTTTTTATGCAATCCAACCGATAGTAATCTACGTTAAAGTTAATATTATGTAAAGTTATAAGAAAATCGTTAACACATTTTTCTACTAAAAAAACCACTATTTTTCTACAGTTATATGCATAATATGAACTGTTCATTTTCAAGTACACGTCTTCGCTCACATTTAAGGGATTTAAAATGCATTTTCGTACATTGTTCTAATCTGATTACACGAAAATATAATAATTTTTATACTTCAGTTGATAAATTAAACTACAAATGTTGTGATGCATGTTTTTTTCATTTAGGTTATCATAAAACCATCCTTCCTCTATCTATCGCAAAGCTTGGGAAAAGGTCGCGCCCTCGAGCTAGATAATAAAAGCTCTGGTAGTTCCTATCAACTGAATTGAAGGGTTATTTCACATAGGTGGGGTTTTAGTGTATTTTGTGGTATCGGATATTGAAAACAGTTTTTCGTTTGATTTGTTCTGATTTTTATCTCATAATAGTATGTTAGTGTAGCAATAATTTCAATTCCAATATTAAAACGATTAATATACTCTGTACCAGTTATACTAGTATAATTTCCTTGTTAATTATAAAACAATGACGAATATACTCGAAATTGAGAATTGCAAATTTCGTGAAAATAAAATAAATTGGAATTCGGATATAAAATTATTTGTATGAAATTACAAACATCGGATTTTTGGACTGAGACTTGCAGCCATCTTGTTTTTTATTTATCTCGTGCATAATAATTTTACATAAGTCACTTCACGAAAGTATGATTACTCGTTTTTCAAATCGCCTAACATGAATTCGGAATTCACCATATTTTTTTCGAAACTCGAAATTATATTTATTACGATGAATTTTGGAATTCGCGATATCCGAATTTAGTTTTGCAATCCCTACTCAATATCCGGTTACTAATAGGTATATAATATCTTTTAATGGTAGGTACTATTATTACTATTATTATAATATTTTCAAAAAACCGATACTATGGTATTTTTATATAAATGATGTGCTGTCAAATAAATAAATTATTTGAATATACATGCGAGTAAATTAATACGAATAAAATACAAAAACATCTAAAATTTCATTTAAAAAATGTTAGAAAATACAACAATATTATAAATTATAACATTAGTATGTTGTATTTTAGATTTCGTATTATTTTTCGTTATATCTAGATCAATTGACGCCTTGATAAACATTGTTATAAAGTCCTTAAAAATTATAGCCATGAAGAATTTCATAAAACATATTACCGTTAGAGTAACGCAAACCTCGGTCTAAGTATCATGATATGTAATATTATTTGAAACTAATCTTGAACAGCATTTATACCCAGGTATTCCCCGAAATTTTGTCATATTACTATACTAGGTTAATTTCCTCGCTATAATCTATGAATCGCGTGTTTAAGCATGAAAATGTTCAAAAATTTCGTTTTATACTATATTCTACACGAAAAACAGCCAGCGAAGGAATGTTATTTTTCTATTAATAAAAGTAGCCGAATTTTCGGCTCGATTTGAAGTGACATTTATTTTTGCTGTGCTGAACGCAAACTTTACATAAGAAAATAAACATGATAAAGAGCTTACATTAAGTGTGAAGGGGAGGCAATCAGGGCGGCTCAGACTAAATTGCCGGCGCTTTTTTAGGTTTTTGCTCAAGACATTTTCACGCAGACGCCGCTTGAAATGGCCAGCTGTGCCTGTTATAATTATATAGCCAAAAACATGTACTGTTTTCAATAATTATTATTACATTATAATACTTTTGTTTGTAAACAACACCGTGAAATTATCAATTAGAGAAATTACAATTGTTACATGTTTTAAAAAATAATATTTTATTTTATGAATTATTATTAATTTGAATGAACTAAATAACAGTAAAAATTAAATTGAATTCATATAAATACATTTTGTAATGTTCTATAAACCTCCTATAAATATTTAAAAAATTATCGCATGCTATCATTTAAATAAGTAAAAATTGAGTAATTGATAAAAGTGATTATATATTAAAAATAATATTATGCTATATATCGATGATTTAAGGTGAAAAGTCTAATTTTGAAAATTTTACAGGAAAATTTAAAAACCGATTATATTGCTTATTTGTTTTTGCGATTATTTTGATATAAAAAACACATTTAAAACGACTTATTCGTAGAGCTGCTTACAGACAACATACACGTGATAGATTTGAATACGAAATATCAAAGCTATATATTTTGCAGTGTATGTCTCAGATCCGAATGAAGTTGTCAAAATTTCTTGGAACAATTTTTCGATATATTTTAAGGTATCACTATGTCAAATTAATACGGCACACGCATGGTGCAATAAGATCATATTATTAAGTAATTTTCAGCTAAAAGCGGATTTTGATATGTCGTTTCCTTGTAGCGTTGTATTTTTTTTGTGCTTGGATCCAATAAACTGTTTAAAAATTCATACTGAGTTGTTTTGTATACGGAATTGGTTATTAGATATGAGTAATTCTTCAATGATTAAACTACGACCAATCTGATATTGACATAAATCCATACTGCGGCGGCTTATGCGCTGGGTACTGTAGAGGAAATTGCTATTTGCACTTCATATGTTGACTCATTTTTATGTATTCATTGTGTGATGAATTGATTGGTATTATTCTGTTTTATTTTTTACTTTTAAATAAAATTAAGAAGTGTACTTCAGTGACGGTCGGAGTAAAAGGGACGCCACCCCATTGCCGGCGTCGAGAATTTCAATGTAATTTCCCAAGGAGACACATGTTTGGCCTTTACCCCCAGCAAGTCGCTTCTGCGCAGGCTCAGGTTCGACAGATGCTGGCTGCCTTCTGTCGGTGGTAGCTGGCGGATAGTGGCGCCTACTCGCCCGCAGATATTATTCAACTGTCGCGCGCAGCGGTCGCTCGATAAGCCGCAGTTGATAGTTGCAAAACCTGGAAAACAGTGCGCTGTGTTGTTTCCCATTTGCAATCGCTGCCTTCAAAATGTCTGACAATCACCGTGGAGCTTCCGACAAAGCCGCGGAAAACTGGAACAAATCGCGCATCTGATAGTTCACTCCTTATAGTTTACAATAAAGTTTTCGTTACGGTAATTATAGTGTCAATTAATTATAACAGAATATCAGTGATATGTTTTAGTTAGATGAATTATTGTTATTGGTTCTGCATACTCAGTTTGCTCAATAACAGCCCCCGCCTCCATATCGGTTGTTCGGGTTGTAATTTTCAAGTGCGCGCGTCTTATAAAATCTTCCATCTCGTTCTTTCGCATTGTCGAGGCGTATTCAGAAAGGGACGGTTTTCATACGAAACTGCGAAGCTCTCCAAGTTATGTCTCTCTCAACCGTCGGGGTTGAAAATTCGCAGAAAGTCGGCGACTCGCGTCTCGTCGAAAACTGAAAACCGTTGTTTTTTGTTTCGTTCTCGCTGCGCCCTCGCATCGTTACGAGAACGAGATGGAACATTCATAATTAGACACCGTCAGTGGTGGTGTTGTTTCACTACAGTGAGTTTTCATTTGTTTGTATCAGTGTGGAAAATCCAAGGTTGTATAGTGACGCACTAGGAACGGCCCAGGCGGCCATATGTTATGTGGATCTTTCGATAATTTTGGATCTCTGTTGATCGAAAACTGAACAGATTTTGTGACTGTCGAGGAGCAAAAGTGACTCAGGTGGCAACACTGTTTCCATCTTAAATTTTCACCTCCATAAGGTATGTTAAATGGCTATTGTATGCGTATTACTGCAATATATCGTCTGAACCAAAGTAATAAACATAAACAACTCATTTATATTACTCGGCATAAAAACATTTCTATGAAAAGTCCAGATTTTGATGATTTTTTAGAAACAGATGGTGGTTTTATTGCTATTTTTTCTAAATTTTATTTCCTTAAAATTATAATTTAGATTAATTAATTGTATTTAAATATTATATCAATCATAGGATTGGAGATAAAAATATGTAAAATAAGTTAATATTTTGTCAATCTTTTCGAAATTGTGACTTGTCAATAAGGTTTATTTTCCTTTACAATGGACAGCTGCTATCGACAAAACACAGTTTCTCGTATAAATTTTCTGATGACTCATTCATAAAATCCGCAGTAGCTTTATTAGGTAAGCGGCAACGATTCGAGAAAGAAAATATATTGACGTAAGTTACCTACAGTGAGATGCTAATTACGTCTGTATTCCTATTCTTCTTTTAATTTTTAATTGATATCAATGATGTTTGAAAAATTGATTGAACTACCATGAAAGTGCATACACTAATTATTCAATTATCAATAATTGTAAAAAGGATCTTTCAAATATTATAAATTTATTTAAAAAATATTTATATTAATGTTTTAGTATATTTGAAAGGTGCGAAAACCTTATTTTTAAAATAGGCGAATAAAAGACTAGTTAAATGAATATAAGTTGCTAACTGTACTATACTGGTCATTTGAGAAACTACGTAACTATTTTAATGCAATTTTATACACTATTTTGTTTTTTGGTGTTATTATGCAACATGAATTACGTTGTTGGAACATCACATATCGATTGAAAAGGTTAAATATATTGAATTATTATTTTATGCACAGCTATTATTAAATTATTAAATGCTGCGCAATATAATACATATCCCTCGAATGATTTCAATATAATTTGATAATTATTTCATTTTAAAATATGATTATGACATGAGAATCAATAATATTGATTTGATAATTATTTTTTTCAGTCATTTAACGAAACAAGCAACCTAATTTATAAAACAATTACAGTAATTAAAACAATTCGATTTTTTAATATCAATGAAAACTTTGAACTTCGTTCTTACTCAAAGATTACTATATGGACGTTTTATTTTGGGCATTCGTCTATTACGCTTTATATTATTATAGGAAATAAAAAATAATAAAATTTATACTGAATATGAAAAATAAAATAAATAAATTTATCCATGGATTAGATCGATAATTTAAAATTTGAAGGTATTTGGTAAATCATATTATCCGAAATAATATAATATAATCTCTGAGTCTAATCTATAATTTACCTATCTAGCTTCAATGCATAAAACCTAGCATACTTAACATACACACCATTTATTTAAATATTCAGCCATCGGTTACCTAAATAATTATAATAATTTTATATTATTTTAAATTATCATATGAATGCACTCTTCTGTATTTTTTTTTTAATGATTAAATATGAATAACAGTAATTCAATATAATTTTATATACATTTTTGTGTAAGATGTTTGCACGTGACCTATATATTTAAAACTTGAAAATAAATACCAAAAAACATTTTCGTATAAGTCTCACCTCTTATTGAAATATATTGGTGCTGTGTTACGTTCATTGATTTTGTTTGACTTTCTTAGCTAATACTTACGATTTGTAGATTTCATTATTTATGAACAATAGTCATAATAACGAAGCTAATATTATAATATGCTTTATTTTTAAATATCTTTGATTGTTTACTTGAAATCCAAACATTTTAATCTTTAGTATCGTACAAGATAAATAATGTCACTAAAAAACAATAACTCGGTGAAAAAATTGAATATAATTAATTTAGTATAATTAATCCCCGGTAGCGCAGTTGGTAGCGTGCACGCCTAACGATCCGGGGAATGCGGGTTCGAATCCCCATCTGTGTCG
>JAGVSQ010001974.1:0-25815 GCA_022683975.1 Rhyacophila evoluta | reverse complement strand
ATGTACTCACAGAGTTTTATTAAACTAAATTTGAAAAATAAATAAATTATTATTTTTATGGACTTCACAGTGTGAACATGTCCGTTCCGAAAGTGGAGTATAATGTATAATATGTATTTTCACAATGTGAATACATTTTGACAGATTATTTTTCACGGGAATTAGTTTCTAAAAATTGTTCAACCCGATGGAGATCAAACCCTGCAAGAATATTATATTTAAAGAAATAAATTTGAAAGTAAGATATGTTAATTAGAAAAAAAAGAGTGTGAGATAACACTGAATATTATTACGTTCCCAAAATTCAACCACTGAAAAAGATTCGTCATCCACAATTCCTGTCGGATTTGACATTCGTTCGCGAGAGAGTAAATTTGAACAGAAATGAAAAGAAAAGTTTCAAGTACGAACAATAAATATGAAATACCCAGAATTTTTCATCAAAATTTTTCAATTACATTGTTAAGAGTAGCGAAGAATTGCTAAAAAATAATTATGACGCGACGTCCGCAGAGCATTGTTAAATTAAATGTGTTAAGTCTTAACATTTTTAATGAATCCGTCAGTTCTCAAATCTTAATATATTTTTTTAAATATTGATTCAATGAAATATAATTTAGAAAATTTTATTTCTACTAAAATTATTAGTTATGTCAAACTATTCTTTCCATACGTTTTAGATACCATTTAATCATACAATAAGATGGTTTACTCATGAGATAAATTCTTTTTTATTTGTATTTATTTCATAAATATGAATATCTAGAATGTGGGTTTGACCTTGAAAGCTTTTGTATACAAATTAGGCAACAAATAACACTTAACATGGCATTTATATTAACACATATTTATTTGTATTTTACATTTATTTGTAGTTGCGAGGAATCGAACTCGTGATATTTATAAAATCAATCCCAATAAGACAAAAAACAACGTTTTTAGGACAGTTGTTCAAGTTTGGTTTTTTACGGTAAATCAAATATTATTGAATATTAGTTTTTTGGAATTTGAATCCTCTATTTACTTATTTATTTATCATTATTATTTGTTGAGGGAGTGAAATTTTTTTTAAAAATATGTATGTATATAAAAATGATTAAATTTATACCCCTCCCCCAGTGGGAAAAAATAGGCGTGCGGGCTTCGGAAATGGATGTTACTGGTTTGTATCTCATAACTGGAGATTTTTTACAAAATTAAAGATTTGCAGAACTGGACACCTAATAGTACCACGAATAATTCTCGTGAAAAGTTCTGCCAAAATATCTATTTCTATGCTATATATTTCTGGAGTGGACGTCTTCAGCCTGTTGTAATAATCCTCCGCTTAAACATAAAAATGTTAAATAAAACTTAAGGATATTCAGTAATATGGGTAAAATTATACAAGGAAAAAATCTATCTGTTGTTACGCTCTTATTTAAATATTACACCGAGAAAAATCTTCGCCCGAGTCCATTAAATCGTTTTTGCAACATCAAAATAGAACTGAAATTTCTTTATACTTTGTAAAATTCTCGGCGGCCCTTTTGTGTATCTTCAAAACGAAAAATATTAATGAAAAAAAACGTATGTCAACATTTATAAATTTATTGTAAATTCGATTTTTTCTAACGTGTATGAATAAACTTTGATGTAAATATATTATGATCATCAATAAATAAGAGTTTTAAACAATTGTGAAAAATAATATTGCATGAACTAATTTGCAGTTTCACACTAAAATCAATATATTTTAGAACGTTGATATTTAATTAAAATATGTCAAAAACTAAAATCGTATAAGTGTACGAAATAATAATTAGAATTTGATATGAAATACTTTCTGATATCGCAAAAGTTAATTGCTTAGAAACTAATTTGAAAGTCGGTTTGTCTATTTCTTAATTTCTTGTTACTTTATTTGCCTCATCTTTCCTCACAGACTTAAAAATAATTGAACACACAATACTATTCTAAGCTTTCCACAAAAACCGTATAAACATAAAACTTTATGTATCTGGTTTATTCTATTTTCATAATATTGGTAGGTCACCTTATCGAATGTTAAATTGGTTTTTGTTAATATATTTACAGTCGTAAGTATTGAAAATTTATCATTGTATCCAAAATATAATCATATATTTTTATTAAATAATAGTGTGTGTGTGTGTCCATTGGGTTTTATTCTTCAATCGGAGAATGTGTAATAGGTAAAATGATGAGAATTTGGGGAGGAATTTATGTGACCAAAAACTGTCTGTTGTAATGTGACAGGGATAATATTGAGTTTTCGGGATCATGCCAGATAAATAAAAAAATCGGAAATATTTTCAATCATTTTTATTTTCAAAAACTCATAGTAATAATATAATCAATGTTAGTCTGTAATTTTTTGCACCTGAAAAATTACCGTAAATATTTCAAGGAAGAAATTTTAGCATTAATGATACTTCAATAACTAGGCATATTTTAATTTTATTGCATTAAGCTGATATTTTTGAGATTTCGTCTCAACAATGCACCGGCAGATATATATTGTGTATTATGTTGTATTATCAATGCGAACACCTTTCAAATTTTATTTTAGTATCTATTAACATCACTCTATACGCAATATATGGTATAATATGGTTTCACTGGTGCTTTATATTTAAAAGAAAAATACAAAATAGCGACACTCTCATCCGGAAATTCATTTGAACTATTGAATGAATTTTATACTTTCATTTTGAAGGCAATAATCAATTTACATGTGTATATATATAAAAGATGACGTTTTCAATTCTGTGTCTTGTAAAATTGTCTGAGATCTTAGATTTCATATGCTGAAATTAAAAGAAAAAATAGGACAAATTTAGATTTCCATGCCCTGTAATTTGTTCATGTAAATAAATTTATTAATCTAGTAATGAAAGAGTTTTCACTAAAGCGAAAATTATTAATCAACGATATATGTTTACTAAACTAGTGTCATTCTTATTGAATCTTATATATTTTCTCAAAACTTTAATGATTGATATGACTTGTTTGTTGATTCAAATTTATGATTTTTCATAAAGGGTTCCCAAACTTTTCGGCTTGTCGGACTATTTAACATTTAATAAATTATTCGTATCTTGATATTATTATTTCAGCAGAGAAATTATCAAGACAACAAATTTTAAATATTTATATATTAATTTTTGCCAAACGTTCAATTGAAAAACATTGTGCTATAAAGAGATAATCAATAAGCTATAAAAGAGCTAACGGCAAATAATTATTTAATAAGCATACAACTTATATGGACTGATTTCTTTTAAAATATTATACATCTGATAATAGAAGCCTTTATTAAAATTGAAATTCTTTTGTAGAGTTGAAAATAAATAGATATTATGCTTTGCAAAACGATGTTAAATTAAGTGATTTTAAAATGGCGCAAAACAGAATGCAGTATTTAAATAAAGTATGTATTTTTTGTTTATATTCTCTAAGGTTGTCATGCTATCATTGCGTCAAATCAAGTAATAAAGGACACAATTTTGATGTATAATATTTATATGTTTAACGAAAAAAAGTCGAACAGGCTTAATTGTGATATTTATTTCATTCCGTTGCGAGTTAGGTCAGCATACTCTTTATGAAGCAATAATATGACATCCCCTAGGATCTTGTTCGACAGAGATTTGATACATTTTTGATTGGGTTCAATAGAGTATACAAAATAAATATATATATATTATCAGAACACCCGTGATATGAAAAGTGATTTTGACAAATTTATTAATCTCGAATGCCGAACTATTAGCATTCCGAATGACAGAAGTAAACAGTGGTTTGATCAATACGTTCTACCTTAATACGTCCATTCCCGATTTATATCTTCAATCAAAAAATTAATAACAAGACATAAAATTTAATTTTATAAACATGCAATTGTTAACGCCGTAGTTAACTATTAATGAATATTATCACAAATGTATGTTATTTACTTTGGTCCGAAGTCTCTGCCTTTCTCACTATTCCATATTACCATTTAGATTAATGTGAAAATAGTATTAGAATAATTATATAAATTTAAACAGTAAATATTGTATAATCAACACTTAATATTACAATGTTCAATAACATTCACAGTTTTCATCAATACTATTATATTAAAAGAATTTATTTCTAAGCATTGTCTCACTAAATATCCCATGTCATAAATTATTATTACATTTGCAATTAAATTATCTTAGAGCTACATGAAAAATATTAAAAAACTGTTTTGATTCAATTATATTAAGTTAAAATAATTGATAAACAATAAATAATGGCAGAATACATATATTTTATAGGTTAATTAATCTGTAGATAAGTGTTTCCAATGTCATATTGTGAAAACTAGTATTGTAATAGTATTCAATAATTATTCAACAGTTGTTAAATAGATTTTTTAAAAAGTAAATGGTAATTTAATTAGCATATTACATAATAAAACTCCTAATAATTGGTACTTTTATTAAAATTTAAAATTTAAAAACAATGAACTATATTTTTTTTCGATAACCAATTTCATAAATAAATATTTAAATTCAATTAAAAAATGAGTAGTTATTGAAATTTGGAATGCTATCGACTGAAATTGTCGATTGTTTAATTTTATTCGCAAATTTCAATAATGATTACACTTTGAATGAACTATGAATAAAATATTGCCATATAAAAATGAAAATATTTTAAGATATTAATTTCACAATGTGAGCTTTTGATTTTACACACATGTGTATAAAATACCAAAAAAATATCAAGTCTGATAAAACTAAAATATATTAAAATGACAATATAAAATAAATGAGGACAAAATTTATACAGGAGAAGAATATGTTAAATTAACGATTATACTAAGTGATTATTATTTATCTTCCTAAAATGTAAAAGTGTAGTGAAAAACGGAATCAACATACTTTGCTGATTATTTGTAAAAGTATTTTTGAATTAGATCGAAATAAATGTGTTCAGTTGCTTCAATTAATAATTCGAGGTGAAAAAAAATGAGACAATGGTGTGGAATTATAAAAAAAAACTCTGAATGTTATTGAAAGTCATCAATTAATTGCTATAAGCTTTATTATCCCTAATTAAAATAAAATGAATATTTTGTGAGTTTGATCGTATATCTGTGATAAGCCATGGAGGTGATATGAGTAAAAGTTTCCATATTTTACATTGTTATTTATTATTACAGCGGTATATCTTATATACTAGTAAAAATATATATTAATCACTCTTTATTTAGATAAAGTATTTAAGCATTTTGCGTTATTTAATTTGATTTTTTTAAAAACATTTTGATTAAATCTATATTTATTTATACATATACGAAAATAAAAACCACAGTTAAGTAATGCAAAGATATAGAAATAGTAAATGATATCGTTCTATAATTTGTGCTACCTATGTTATATAATATGAAAAGGTAAATAGGAAATTTGAAAAAACACAAGATTTAATTTAACTAAAAATTCATGCTTTCAAAAAAAGACGTTCAAATTTGTTAATTAAAATCGTAAATAATTTTTTGAAATCTGATTTTTTTGTCACAAAAATACCGTATAGCATTGAAATATGCTATGCTTTTATTTAGGTATTCAATGGTACATAGGAGTCAGAAACATTTTATTTTACATGATTTTGAAACAAATAAAATTTTCAATAATTTAGAAATAATTAATAGTCTTAGATTTGCAATTGCAATAAATTTTAAGAAAAAAATAGAGATTCACGAAAAAAAGATTATTTTCAATGGATAAGTATACCATAAGAAAAGAAAAAGATTATAAGAAAAGTATATTTATAGATTATCAACATTTTAAATTTTATTTTTATCGTTTAATCATCTATTTTAGATAGAATATTTTTTATAATTTTTCGTGAAACATAAAAGACTTTTGAACGTACATTATATTATTGAACGTACAAAGCGAGTTAAATATAATATAGCGCTCGAATTTCACTAGATACCTTCAATTTAAAAAATATATTTGATTTGCACCATATTGAGTTAATATTATAAATATTATTTATGCTATTACATTCTACTTGAATCTTATCCATAGTAAATAAACAGTTCAAATTGTTTTCAACACTTATTATTTTGTTTAATTATTATGATATTATAGCACAATTTTTTTGCTGTCTTTTTAAAATATTTATTTATTAACACGGATTTATTAAAAATGGCCTGAGCGAATTATCATTAGACTGTCTGAAAATTGGCCCTGGTGTTTGTAACTTAATCTAAAAAGTAAGAACTATTACGAAGAAACAAGGGCATCTAGTTCGCCGTCCTTATCTTCACTACAATTATTATGATCGTCGGATGGATTCAGGGTTGGTTCAGCATCAGTATCTTCGGGCGTTGGGGGTTCTCCCGCAAACACTGTGGACGCCTCGATTAGGTTTTTCTCAAGGAATCCCCTCTCTGTGACATTCTTCTCCATAAGGCCCTTACTGATGAGATTAGATTCCGCTTCCTGCGGTCGGTTGGTGAAAGCCAGGTTCTCGAAGCATTGCGTCGCCTTCAGCATCGCCATGGCCGGCGTCATTTCCAGCCCGTTTGGACTCAGACTTGTTGTCAGTCCTATGCCTGGCATCATGCTCATTGTCACTAAATAAACACACAAACAAAGTGTTAATCTACTTTTACTAGAAGTATATTTATAAATATTACAATTTAGGCTTCATATGTCCATAGATACCCAAAATGTCTGGTCTTGTAATTAAACATATGCAATCACTTATCTCTATGATCAAAAATGATTAAAAATAATATGTAAACAGAGATATTTGAACCAGTAGAATGAATGAATAATGGAAAAAGTGTGCGAATATTATTTATTTCATTTAAAAAACTAAAAGAATTGAAGATAATTAAAATATATTGAGACGAACGAAAATTATTTAAATAGAAGCCAATTTAAAAAAATATATGAATTTATTAAAGAAGGTAGTTACTCTTTTTTGAGTATGAAATATTAATTAAAATTGATTTGATTAAATATTTAGCGATTACAGTATTTTTATAACTCTAGATAAATATATAAAAAAAACAACGAGACCCAAAATTGTGTCAACCAAAGCCATGATAATTAAAAGAAAGAAATATGTCACACTTCATAATTTCCAACACATTTCGTTTCATCTAGTCATCAAAGGTGCTTTGAAAATGTGAAATTCATGCAAACGTGTTAGCAATCTCACAAAATATGTGTAGAAATTATACTTTATGCATTAATAAATTATTAATTAAATCGAATTTGTATTTCGCAATAGGATAATACTTTACGCTCACTGTACATGATAAAAAAACTATGGGAATATTATAAACAAAAGGATTTCAGAAAAGGACGATTTTGATAGTTTGAAAGCTTTTTAAATACTGATAAACTATTTCATAGTATGTTAAGGAGTTTTTGATAAAATTAAAACATCGTACTCACATAATATTGGCATTTCAATGTATCTCTATATTTGTAAGCAAAAATAGCTTTAGTATTCTAATAAGTAAGTAAATATAATATTTTTAATCAGGTTAAGAAGACGTAACATGCCATTTAAATGATAGAGGAACATTCTATTATCAGTAATTAATCGTAATTAAATACAGATATCTATCAGATACATATGTAGGTAATATCAATGGTAAAAGACATGCTTCATTCCAGATGTTAAATTTGTTTGTTTCTTGGAACGTAATATATTTTTGGTTTGGCTAACATGCTACAATGTAATCCCCTTCTACATAAGTGTGTCATATTAGAGCTGGCATATCATAATAACTGTTTTAGGAAAGGTAACATTTATACAGCCAGTCCCATGGAATTAAGCTTTCACGTGTAAAATGAATAATAAGCAGGGGTAAAATTTACCGGAAATGTTCACTGTTGTAATGACTAGAGAATTTTATCTCTCGTTTTTATGTTTGTCTTATGAATATATAATATTTTGTAAATGAGTAAAATTTTTGTTTTATGTTTTAAAATGAACAAAAAATGAAAAGTCGTATTAATCGAATGATGCTGAATACAATAGTGATAAATATTCTCTGAAACTGACTGTTTTTACTACAGCTTGGGATTATTTTTCGTCTAGTATACACCATTCCATAAAGTTAAATATAATGCATACGCATTCATGACACCAATACATTAATAGTTAATACTTTCAATGATGCTTATCCAGTTTCAATATAATACCCGGTCAGTCTTTAGTCTCGACCTAAGTCCAACGAAGTTTTTGTTCCGTTTCTCCCCAAGTTCGAGTTGCGTCTCTCTTCATCTGAAAACACTTTCAAAGTCAATTTTATGGACGCCATCACGATAAAGATAAAAGTTGTATATGCTCAAGACATAATTTTTTAATTGACGTTTTGATCCGATTCAATGGCGGAGCGCGTCCGTAAAATTGCTCCGAAGCGATGTCAAAGATTATTCTGAAATCACATTGAAAAATAACCAACGTTTACACATAGAAAGCCAACGACGATCAAAGCACCTGATAATACGATAAAAATACATTATGCTACGGGTACATACGTTGTACCGCAATGTACAACATACGATAAACTACAACGAAGGATAAAACTAAACAAAGAAATACAGAGTGTGCACGAATAGAATGGACCAGAAGAACAACGTAGTGGGGATAAAGAGAAATACTATACAGGGAGAAGAAAAATGTTTAGATGAAAAATAAAATGTAAATCAAACCTTCGATGATGGCAGTCGGAAGCAAGTTTGATTAAGCCTCTACGGGATCTACAACAGTGGCGGTGGACTTAAGAGTCTTGGAGAGAGAGCCTCATTCAACTATTTAGGCCTTTGCGAATACGGAGTGGTGTGTCGGTTAAGAGGGAAGGTGTTTTCACTATTTGGTCTGTAGTAGAAGACTAATAATCTTAGTGATTATTCATCCGAATAGGTATTGTGTGGCATTGATTAACTTGTATAATGAATTACACAAAAAGCTGTATTTTGTGGTTAAAGTATTTTTTTACTGTTGCACCTAAATAATATATTAGTGGTAGACTTAATACCACGAAATGTATATCTATTCGTTGTTGATAATATTACAGAGGTATGATTTTTGATTATTTATTTTAAATGTGTTACTATAAAAAGCATGCGTTAATTTGTTAAGTGTTTTGTGAATATTATATTTATATTTATTAAACAGTGTTGGATAGACTGAAAGATATAAGTATGGTGATGTAGTAAATTCAATGATGTCCTTCTATCCCAACCAGTAAACGATTGTTAAAAATTTATTAACATGGTCATAGTAAAAGAAATATTTATCATAAACATAAACTCTCATTTTAGCAGTTTCTGAATTAGAAAACTTTGCGTAGTGCTCTTTAAAGAGCTGCGTCGAGATTTAAATTTTATGCGTAGGGATTGAATATTAAAAATTTCTTTCAGAAGCCAAAAACGTCTGAAGAAAATTTGCTAGTTCCACTCAAATAAGAAGTCGATGAAAATAAATTTACCGAAAAATTTTAACTTTTTAAGTACTATTTAATTTCATTCATGTCGCACAAATTGAAATATGACACTGTTTGATCATTTCCACTTTCCTGTAAAAAAATTTGATTCTATTGAAAATTTTCTTTTTTATTTATCCTGTTACTTAAAAAAATATTATGCAGTAAATTTATATGGTCGAAATAGAAAAAAGAATGGATTCCATCATATACGTACATTTCATATTTTGTGTTTTATATTTAAGCTGACTAGTGTATTATCGATTGAAAATATTTTGCTGTGTTTTTCAAGTGATTATGCTGCGAAGCAAATTTAAGCAAACGTCATTTGGTTGGAAATAGTCAGTAGCATTATTGAATAAGATCAAGAGTGGTTAGTGCAAAGGAGGTCGATCAAAGGTAACGGCCGTGTGTTGCGGTGGTTCGATGTGGTGACTGATAAGAGAGAAGAAAGAAGTGAGGCGACTGCACAAGTACGAGTACTGATTCGAGCCTAGAGGGGAGTAGTTTGGGCGAGCTTCCCAGATCCCACCCTGCCCAGCGGGCGTTAGAGCATGCTCAGGTTCTTTCTTTTGAAGTGGTTGGGAGTGCTTTGAATCATGGCTTCTAGCTCGCTATGGTCACCATCTGCGGAATTTGCGCACGACAAATGCACAATGAGAAAATGACAGGCAAAATAATTAAACGCAATTTATAAGGAAAACGCACGGCTTTCGTTTTATTTTATAATATCAATGACCAACTATCCACAGAAACCCATTCGCATTGTTGTGACATTAATGACTCATATTTATAGTCGACACTGTTGTATGACTAAATATATAAAATAATAATTATTTTTTATCACTTGTAGCTGTCGTTTAATACCACTATTTTGTGAATGGGGATTCTTGAATTTGCATAAATTAGTGATTGTTTATATAAAGAACACACATTTATAAGATATAACTTTTTGAAATAAATAGTGCAGATAAATGTTAACAAAAAATGTATGGAAGCCAACGGACCATTATTCAGTTTGATCTATATTGCGGTATACATATATACACATTAATTCGATAATATATACAATCGCTGATTTATAGCTTATATATAACTTACTAAGTACATATTATATTATAATTTATAAAACAAAACAAAAATAATAAGTGCTCGTTTTTTATAACAAGAGTCAAGTCATATTATTAAATAAGCATCTAACTGTGATAAATAATCTATGCTATTTTGTGAAATGACCTTATTCTTGCCATAAACGATTTATTGATCCAAAAAATCTTTAAAATTTCATATTGATAATCAAGAAACATTAATATCAATATGACATCATTTGGAGAATCTACGTTTCAGATAGGCATACAATATAAATTTTAAAAATTAAGGGCTTAATAGGGTGTGAGAAATTATTAAATAAAGGTTGGTCACTGATATTAGTTCACTTATAATGTAGAAAAGCAAAATTTTATTAAAAAAGGCATTTTAATTATGATCAGCTTGATTGTCATAGCTGACCACATTTTGGTATCAGGTAACAAATAATGTGAGCTTATAGTTTAACGTTCACACAATGACATTATGTTGTGTACTAAAATTGTCAAATCGTCGTTGGGTTATTAAAGCACTTTATTGATTTCGTTGAAAAAGGTTGCTAGTCTTAACAATTATCATTTATTTGTCAGCATTACGTTAGTTCTTCTTCGCAGACGAAAAAATTTCAGTATTCAAACGACTAATTCGATGTATGCATGATAATAGTTATATCCAAAATATACATACTTATCATAATAAAAGTAGGTTTATTAAATAAATCGATGATCTGATTTGATACTAAATTAAATTTTTGTTTAAATGATACAACGAAGTGTATTTTATTGGCCAACTTGGTTAATAATTATGACGTTTAAATAGTTTTTTATACTGATTTTGTCATTTTACGTGTTGAAATAGAGTTTTTTCAATATATTTTAATTATTGCGTATCATAATATTTTTTCGCAAAATAAGTAAATGGACTAATTTAAATTTAGTAACTTTGAATTTATTAGACTGGTTAATTCAGTTTAAAGTTGTTTAAAGGCAAAGCAAGCTTTTTGATGTTATGGACCACAGGTGGTTGACTTAGGATAACTATGTTAAATTTTGTTTATCTTGGTAGCTATGCAAAAGCTCTTGATCTAAATGTTTAAAGATATTTTGTTTAACTACTAAAGCTCTAAAGTGAAAATGTACTGCCTAACTTATCCTATTTGCATATATATAGCATAGATAATGCTGTGGTAGATTGATAATTTTTCTATAGATTTTGGAAATTCCTGAAAGTGCTGTGATCATTTTCATAATTGTATAAAAATTAATAAAATGTATGCATTAATGAAAAATATAATTACCATTATTAAATACCATAACTTATCATAAATATTAATTTTTACATAACAATATTGATTATTATCCAAATTTTAACATATAACAAATATATAATATATACGGAGTAGATAATTGTTTATCGACGGTTTCAATAATTTTTGAGTTAGATAATACACTACATAAAAATATATTTTAAGAAAGTTTTATTCTTCATCTTTATCGAAATAGTTTTAAACGATTTTGGTATAAGTCGTATTTATTAGATAGAAGAGGTAAAATATACTCGACATCAAAAAAAAAAAAATACAATTTGTTTTAGTAATTAATAGATAATTTATTTCCTATTGAAGATTACAAGTGGATATTTGCAATTAACATAGAAGATTTTTAAATGTCAATATATTCTCTGTTTGAAAACACTTTATTATTATAATAGAATGTCAAATTAAGCCAACGTTTGTTGTATAATTTGTAAATATATTCTTATGTATTCTTGAAACGATGCGACATAAAATAACTTATCTTAGATACCATATTTATTTAAATATTGTACACTTGTTTCAATACTTATATTAATGTTTGTCAACATATGAGGTGATGTAGCATTACTAATACATGTATTGATGAAAACTGACCCATTTTTGCAGCGATCAGCTCCTTAGGATGGTTAGACTTGATGGCATTCATGCGTCGGTTCTGAGCTGCGGGGGCGCCGGGACCAGTCGCGGCGCCTCCTTGCGCCCCTCCCGCACCCGGCGCCCCCGTCAGTGAACCAGGAGGCCCTCCTGTGCCTGATTGTCCTGAAAATAAATAGTGATATAAGATGACGAAACTACTAGTAATACCGAAGACGACTGCTGAAAATTAGTTAATTCAATTAGGAAATGGTTCCTGAAAAGGATGATAAATTTACAGTTTAAAAATAATTAGTACATTTATTTATGATAATACGGATTGAAATTATTGGTCAATTAAAATTTTTAGCAAATTGTTAAATATAAATATTATATATTGTATTTTATTTAGAATTTGTTTCAGTTTATAATTATTGTAGTATCATATAACAATATATTCGTAATTCAAACCAACATTTAACCAATAAATCGTTAAGAAACAAATCTCTTTCTTATAAGAAAGCACATTAAATTTTCTTTATGGAAAAGATTTTTCGTATAGTGTGAATAAAGTATGAGAATGATGATTGGAAAGTAAAGTTTCTGACCTTACGAATCATGGTTTATTTTGAGAGTAATCCAATTTGGTCGGTCGTTATTCGATAAAGGAAGATTTATGGAAAAAATACGTCGTGGATTTTTTAAGGATAATTTAGAACGTAAGATATTATAATCGAGCTAAGAAATTTGAAAAGATAAAGGTCTCTTCTAAAAGTGTGTTATAAGTCAAAGTTTTGAAAGATTTAAAACATGTTTACGGACATTAAGTCATTAGAGTATGATTAATTTAATCAAAAAACTTTGTAAGTCAAAGGCTAACAAATATTTTTTCAGTGTTATTCTTCTTAAACTGTAAATGGCTTTACGCAAAAAATAATGCAAAATAAGATTTCCTTATAAAGCATAACAAATTTTATTTCAGAAAAAAAATCTTTAAATATTGCGTCACAAAATGATAGTTCGTAAAGCCATTTACAGTTTGTTCGTTTAGTAAAAATAATGACATTAACAAATGTGTTTGTCATTGTATAAATTTAAAAGAAAAATGTTGATTGTAGTTTTTTCATTAACAGCCTTTGTTGAACGAAAAAACTGTAATTATAAAAATTGAATGTTCTTTTTGAGGGTCTGTAATATTTGTCAACGAATTTGTATTTCACATTTCTACTTGAAGGAGTTTTTCTATGTAAATGCCAGTTTGGCCAACAAAATTATTTGCATGAGAAGTGGTCATTAAAGTATATGAAAAAATGGCAGCTTAATGAAAAAGACGTTAAACACTTGCAAAAGTGTTTCAGTAATTACATTATGTAGATGATTAAGAAATGATAAAAAGTAATGGCGTAGTTAACGTAAACCCCGATTTAACTGCTAACGATGCAAACTTTTTATAAAGAAAGTGGCTGAAAAGTTTGAATTATCCGTTTATTACCAAAGTTTATGACTCGACCGCTTGGATCGCGACATTGGATCTATCTATCTATATGATAATCCAGCTTCTATACCAAGTCAGCGACAATTTTTGGTTTAAAAATATATATTAAATAAACTTTTCGTTAAAAAAATCTTCAGAACAAAAAATGAGAGACAAACAGGTAAACGATTTTCGATATATCTATACATAAAGAGTAACTACTATGGTAAGAACCATAGAGAGATTGTCTTTTTTGTAGAAAATTTGTCTTTCTTTTCTTTATACAACACATGACGTTCAAGAAAACTCATCCAGAGGACATTTTAAAACAAAATTGTCGATCCCTATTCTTACTCCTTAGGACAAAGCATCGAAGGTGAATTATGTTTTGCTGTAATTTTATTATACATATTTTTATTAATGTTTTAAGCGAAACGTTTGTAAACGAGATTCTTAAACAAACAATGATAAATAAATTCGAGAAACGAAGTATTTTTCTCATAAAAAAATCCACAAGACTATAAGAACATAGATCTTCGATATAAATAACAATAAATAAATATATTAGGTTATAAATGTTATGATTTAAATGATTGTATGGTATCCCATAAAAATTCTTCGTTAAATAAAGTGTGTGCCTTAAGTTTTTTTTTATAAATATAGAAATGAACCTGGTAGTCTGGGACCTCTGGGCTGTTCCACTGGTAAGACTCTTCGTCTTTTCTTTGGTAATTTGGCTCGGGCCTGTGTGTGGGAGTAGTACATTGCGAAGTTTGAAACAATAACGGGGACTGGCAATGCTATCGTCAATACCTAAAACGGGGAAAAAATAATTATATTATTACTGTCAAAAAATATGATAAAATAGCCAACTATTACATTATAATTTTATCAAAGAATTATTAACCATTTCAATGCTAAACAAAAATGAATAGTTGTTCCTCATAAAAACATCATTTTAATTCCTTGCGCAAATGAAACATTATTATTTTCTTTTAATTTGAAAAATGTTAAGTAAACCAAAGAGTCAATAATGACTTTTTTCATACCAAAAAATAATTGAATGATTATAAATCGATTTTTTCCAGTTTAATTTTAAAGCTAAAATATAACAATACACATGTAAGCTTCGATATAATACAATTTGACCTGTCTTAGTAATTATTAACAAAGAACTTACCAAAAAAACATAAGATAAAATATACATAAATAAATTTATGCAATTGCTATCGTACGGTTCAAAAACTGCAATGGAGAATGCAAAATATCTACATATATTTTTAAACACTATCAAAAGGTGCTATAATACGGTCTTTACTTATCCAAAACATTAAACATGTAACCATGATTTAACATATTTAAAAATTAAAAAATATAGCCTGTGCCAATTTTGTAGCATCTGGCATAACGTTCGTGATATTCATACTAATTTTCCATTTAAAGCTTATGCCGTTATTTTATTTTATTACTAATGGTAAAAGTCTGCTGTGTTACGTTTCGCGTGTTACACAGGTATTATTGGCTACAATGACACGAAAAAAGCTACTAAGATTATAAAAAAATCTACATTCCGATAATAGAATAAAAATAATCGTTACGATTTTTTTTGGTGTCTTAAAATATCTCCAGAAAAAGTCAAACACGTTAAAAAGCTTATATATTTAACATACACGCGTAATAAGAAATTCTATTTGGTGTTAGCATGTTTCGTGAATGTTAAAACACTAGAATTTTTGATTATCGATAAGAGATATTATGTGATTCGTGTAACATTAAGAGCCCGAAAATTACTCTATTTTTCTTGGTTGAGTATTTTGATTTAATTAGATGAATCGATATTAAAGGATAAATACGCAATAATTGGCGTATAAAGCTATTTTTTTATTTCACCAAATATTAATAAATTTGAGCACGTATTTGCCAAAATAACGAAACATTTTATTATATTTGCCTTATTATTTTGAAATTTTATATTTGGATATGATAGTAAATAAGTATCACGGTTGTGTTTATATTCGATGAATCAAAAAAAAAAAATGCATGTATATGTAAACGATAGCGTTACAAAATAGCATGAAAGTTTTTTTATTATTAAGCGTTGCATGAAATGTATTGATTGACAGCGGTTGCGTGGTTAAGCTTACCCCCGCAAGTGCACAAAGTGCTCCCACGAACATTCCTACGTAAGTCTTCGGCGCCATGTCTCCATAGCCGACCGTCGTCATGGTGACCAGCGCCCACCACAGACCCAGCGGTATGCTGTTGAAGTCGTTGTGTGGATTGGCCTGTATCCTCTCGGCGTAGTACACCAAACTCGCGAAGATCACAATACCGAGCACCAAGAAGAACACCAAAAGAGTCAACTCTTTAGCGGACGCTCTGAACGTTTGTATAAGAATTTTCAGCCCGGAAGAATGCCTCGTGAGCTTAAACAGCCGCATTATCCTAATTATTGAGAAAAATTCCAAAATGTCCGCGTTTTCTAAATGCGAGGCAAACTTTTGTAATATCAAGTCGATGTAAAAACTCAACGTGGCTATGTAGTCTATAATGTTAACTGATGATTTGATGAACTCGCACTTGTTTGGCGATGATATGAAACGAACGAGGATCTCCAGAGTGAACCACGCGTTACAGACGCATTCGATGTAGAAGAACGCAACGTGTGCGTTCGTCTGCGTCTTGTCCAAGACCCAGCCTCTGCTTTGGTTGGCCGTTTTCACGGTGAGGTTTCTGATGACAGGCACTCGCATGTCTGGATGAGTTTTCAGACAGAAAGACAAGATTGATACGCATATGAAGAAAACGGAGATAACACCAATAATCTGAAACAAGAAGAAAATCAACATGAATATACGGTATTAATTCAGAAATCTCATCAACAATTGATTCGGCACTGTTCATTCACGGTTTTCTAAAGATACATATTTTATAATCAATATTTTCGACTGATGGTGCTTGATGGAAATTGATTTTAAATTCTAAATTATTTAAAACTGGTAAACTTCTATATGTAAATACATATTTTGCTTTACACACTCGTATAATAAAAGAAAACAATATCACAAAAATAGTCAAAGAACTACAATAGAATAATTTTTTCAAACACATTTTCGTCTCTATGACATTTTCAATTCATTATTGATCATAGATGTTGAGATGGAACTGATAGTGAGTGTAGAAAACGTGAATTCATCGTTAAAACAAAAATATTTTGGCGTAGAAAAAAAAATGGTTATTAAATAAATAATTTTCGTTTGTTATTTATCATATTAACCGTTTATATTTTTACATATAAAAAGATTATATTTTTAGTAGTTTAAAATAAAAACAGTTGCTATTTTTGAAGATAGTTTGATATTTGATGGTTAGTTTAGAATGTTTATTATACAAATAATAAAGGGGACTACACACGATTAAGTATGCATGCACGATCATTTGTGTATGACCACTATTTCCCCCCCCCTGAAAATGGAACATCTACTAATTTTAGGTAATTCTATGTGTATTTGATATATTACAAATAAACCATTTATTGATATGGGATGCTTCGATTAATATTATTGCCTAATATTAACATGCTCGATTTGACCAACAGAACGTACTGTGTATTTTGATGGTTAATAGTTTATATTACAAAACGAAATGAAAATAGTGGTACGAAAGATTTCACTATTTAAAAAATGTTGCTAACAATATAACAAACGATATGAATATAATAATAAAAACTGATTCAATCGATGATTAGCAACTCTAACAAATGTTTGAGAGACTCAAGTCTGAACTGAATTCAAAGCCTTTTTACTTCATCACTCTCCTTGTGAGGTTCATAAAACGGAAACAATGAAATAGCAGTGTGATTAAATCGTGAATTCTGTAACACATGGTTACCGTATTTTAATGATCGTTTATGCATACTTGAGAAAGTTTGCATGTGTGTGTATTCCTCGCTAATTAATCATAGGTTAAAAAGTTCAAGAATTCAATTAAATTACTTTTTAATGAAAGAATTTATCAAGTAAATTATTATAATTTCCGACAAGAAGTATTGATGTCAGCGGCTCAAATATCAAAGGATATCAATCGAGTATGAAAAAACGTTATAATTATTTGGTTACAAGAATATATCAAATTTTAGCATGAAATTAGAGGATTAAATATACTCAGGTGTAAAGAAAGTAACCATGGATACTATACTAAGTAGTAGTGGCTTCTTTTGTAATAGAATGTAACGAATATATTCGTGGATATTAAATATTTAATCCCTTTTAAATTACGTTCCCAGAATTGGATATATGATAATGGATCCAGAATCTTTCACTCACACAAAAACGTATATATTATACATACATGTATTACAAATGTATATGTAATTAGAAAGAATTTGTCGAATTATGAAATTTTTAAGCCGTTCTATAATATCAAAAAGATGAAATTATTTAGACAACTATAAATGTTTATTAATATTTTTTTAAACCACTATAATAATTAAACTGGTAATGCATACTACTAAGTAAGTGAAACATATCGATTATAAACAGATATTTCACTATGAATCTTCTGTTTTTTCTTTATGGTTTTAAATTTAAATAATTATAATTAGCGTGTGTACAAGTAATCAAATAATAATATTGACTAAGTTTGTGAACTCAGGTTGTGTCATATTTTTCATTTCATTAAAATGTCTAGTGAATGTTTTAATTGTTCATAAAATATTGACGTTGGTTATTAATTTTTATGCTTGAGATAATTTATCGCTTAGAATATGACGCATACCATGGATAAAAGCTTTTGACGTTAAATATCATCGTAAGCTCCTAAATTACTATTGCTGACAAGGGCGAAGTGTGGTGTCATTCACTCGCAACTAGATTATCGAATTAGTTTAATTTTTCCGTGAAAGTTTCACCGCGGTAAGGTTATGAAAGGTTAGGGTAGCGCACGTGGCGCAGCCTAGAGGGAGGGATCGATATGCCGCGAGAGGTACGCAGGGTAGCAAAAAGTCCGCATTAGTGGCGTACCTGCATTATTTACTTACTCGTTAAGACCGTATTCGTATAAAAAAATATAAATTTAATGCTTGCGAAACAGCACTATTTAATGGTTGATCAGCCTTTTTTATAATGTCGAAATTTGACATTATGATTTATCTTATTTTATATAATAAAAGTGTTTCACCAAAATCTAATAAATTGAAATTTTACCACGATTTTTAAATGCTTCATATAAATCGAATTTATTGTATACTATGTCTATTAAGACATTTTTAACTCTAAAGTGAGCACAGGTCAACAGGATATAAACATTGAAACAATGTAAATATGATATAAAATTTATCACAATACGTTTATAGATATGCGTTTATTTTCTTCATCGTCGCTATGAAATGTTTTTCGTTTATATAATAAATAAATTACGAATTATCTAATAATGATTTAATTCGTGAAAATTTCCAGTAATGATTAGTATTAGCATTATTTATTTCAAAAGCAAATTTAACGAAATCCGGACTATTTATTCCTAAAATATAATTGTTTCAGAAGCCACTGATGTAGGACTAGAATCTTTGGTCACCATGTCAACATGCTTATCGTAATTAAAGGATCAATCAATTTTAATGTGATTTAACTCGTTCATTAAACGTCCCTAAGCACGCCATTTGGTGCCATTGCGTCCACGCTAGTCCACATCGGCCTACGCCCTCCCATACTAGTAAACCAGCCTAACCCCATTCAAAATACTTATCCGAAAACAGCGTACTGCCACTGTAAAAAAGATAATTAATTATTTATCAAACATTTCTGTGAAATACTATAACGCTATTTTTAGTGAAATAAATATTAAATGAACTGGTGCATTTATAATAATTTCAATTTAGTTTCCAATTTTAGATAAGGTTAAGCAAATAATATTTTGAATGTTTTGAGATTTAAACGTTATATTATTTGGAAGGTACGCTACAAAACTTTTAACAAAGTGTTGTTTTAATTCATTATTATATTGAAGATATACTCGTATAATGAAACGTATGCATAATAATCATTATAAAAATATAAAACAAAGTCATCTGATGATTTGTATGAATATCTCAATGCAAAAAAGATATTGTCATTTCGTCACACTATACATCATAGTACATAATTATAATATTCATAAGAAAGTTTATTTAACCAATATTAATTTTATTCGTATATCAGAAATATTTTGGAATATAAAAAATCGTAAAACCAATATTTAAATAATCAATTGTATTAATTATATTTATGACGATAACAATAAAAATACTTGGTTAAAAACAAAACTTGTATATGTTTCTTACGCAATGTTATTACTATTAGAGAATACCATAGTTAAAGTGATCGATAACTTATTTATTTGTATTATTAAATTGCTATTAATAATGGTAAAAAATATGAACGCTAGTCTTATCTTGAAAAACATTTTGGATTACAGTAAATTATTGTGACATTATGAAACGTTGTAAAATATAAATTACATCAAAACAGAGCTATAAACAAAGGAAAGTATTGAATAATACGAGATTTTTATATTTTCTAGTACTATAACATGAAGTAAATTGATTTTTTTGTATTGATCGCTAGATTCAATCCAGAGTTTTACTCGATGTATTATAAAAGTTAAGTTTTTTGTGTTCGGTTAGAAAACAGTAAATGATATTGTGCAAATAATTATAATGACAAGAAATTTAACTATCTGGGAACAAAAATAGTAAATGGAGAGGTGTCAAACTTTCTTAATCCAGACATACCTTCGCAGCTAATAGTTATTAGTTCTGAAAGCCATATGGAAACCGCAACATTGTTTTAAATTTCTATCCGTATGAACAGTGCTTGCCCAGATTTGCATTTTCTTCACACTGGTGCTAATGCAAAAAAATTAAAATATTGAAAAAAAAAGAAAAAAAAAGAAATTAAGAAAAAATAATGTTGAAATCACTATTAAACTACTGAAATAAATATAGTTGGATTATTTATGTGACTTTGCTACATATATTTTGCTAATATTTTAAACACCCGATTCTAAATTTGTGACTATAGAGTATATATAGTTTGAGTCTTATACACATTCTGAAACAATATCATTTTTTGTATGAAAAAACGTACCGTTTATAATTGGGTAGTTTATAATATGTTTGTATTTGTACATAACAATATGTAATATTAATAAGGTGCGTCAAAGAGTTAAATTTTACCGAAACCGAAAATATAATTCATATAATTTTAGCTTAAATAAGCTTAGTATTTTAAAATAAGAATTAGGAAAAGATTTCGTTCGATTTCTTGGCTTGGGAGCAATAATGAAGCTATTATGTGTACTTTAATTATTGGTAAAGAGCGCAAGCTTGAGTTTTTGAGCCATTGAAAAATGCATATAATGAGCACAATTTTCACAGTAATATCAAATAAGTTCAAATAAGAATACGCAAACATTTGAAACACCGTTATTGTAAATACCGTTCAACTTATATGCATACACTATACTATATGCAGTAATGGAAATACTACACACAGTTAATATTACTGGCTTTCATAGGATGAATTTTCAGAAGTATACACAAATGTTACTAGAATAGCTTCTACATTTAACTTTTACTTATCCATATTGAAATATTCACTGCTTGTCATGCAGTGGTCTCTAGGTGCATCTAATCTGCGTGTATGATGGTATTATATTTGCATCGCTGCCTAGAAAGCGGGTTTTCCTTATTTTGAATGTACTCGTACGTTAAAACATTGTTTTTCATACTGTAAACCTGGCTTTATAGCAATCAAGTTATTCAGGTAAATAGCTTTAAAATAGTTCCTTTTATTTGAATTCACTGTATTACTTGTATTTTAGATGTATGGTCAAAAAATTAAAATACTGTATATCCCAATTCATTTTTGTTTACAATTGAATAATATTACTAGATATGTAAAAGTAGAGTTTTGAGTTTTTTAAATTTATAAAATATTAAGTAAATTCAGTAATGTATTTTTTATGTGAGTGTAAAGGTGAGATTGAGTTGACCATAAAACATAGGAAATGTAATAAAATCTGTTGGAAAATACAATAGTTTCTGATATAGTACAGTATGTGAAAGACATTAAATCTCAATGTGTTAGAAATATTACTTGAAAGTAACACAAGTTTTTTTACCGTAACTTGTCAATAAAATAACTGTGCCAGTGAAACGTAACAATAAAACCAATGAATGAAAAAAGAATTTAAATAAGATTGCAAAAAATCAATGTAATATAAAAAATGTTGATCGAAAATTTATATAATTACTCTACATTGTAAATGTGTACTGAAATTATAATTTTACTAGCAAGTTATTTTCTCTTCATACATTCATTTTAATCTGTATTTGGCTAAAAATAATGAGATTTTAACGTCTTTAATGATTTCGAATCTAAGATTCAAGCGTTAGAAACATTACGTGAATAATAAGCGGTGAATACATTAAATGGTAGGTTATATTAATGTTGTTAACCGATTTGGAAGCAAATTCTTATGATGACCAATATTTTAGCAATAGATATATATTATTCTGTTTTAAAATGAGAAATCTAAGCTGCAATGCATGAGAATGCAATAAACATGAGAATTTTAAAATATTCCCCTGAAAAATACACAGAAATGCACATATTCAGCAAACTATTTCCATGCATTATCGATGAGCGAAGTTTTCATTTGGCTTTTCATAAGAGTCATGAGAAAATATCTTCGGATGTATTTTTCGCATTACTTAAGGTAAAGCCAGCTCGCCTCTTATATGTTTGTTATTTATGATAATATGAGAAAAATACCTTTAAAAGTGAAGTTCTTTAGCGAAGTCGAGGTTGTTAATGTTTATTGACCAATAAAAGTTGCAATCGAAAATTGGAGTCATTATAAAATATGATGTTTTTATGCTATTGAATAACGATAAAGTGGTTTTGTTGAAGAAGCTAAGAGAAGTATGATATGGAATACTTTATTTGTGGATATTAAACGTAAAATGAATGCAATGCACAGGGTTACCATTTTTATAATAAATTTAATATATATCTACATAGTTGTCTACTTAATATTTATAAATAAAATAACTTATTTACAAAGAACATTTGAGTCAATTCATCAAGTAATTTATTGAAATATTTGTTTATTCAATTTTGAAATTGTTTGAAGAATATTATTTATTACACAAATTAGTAAAAATAAACTATAATATAAGCTAAAATATATTTTCACAATACAAGTTTTTTTAACAGTGTATACCACTGATATTCATAAAGTCTGAAAATATTCAAATGTGTTTGTCAATATTTAATCACGCTTAATTTTCAGTGTTAAATAGTTAATCTTAATTAGTATGCGTACTGTATCAAATAAAAATAATTTAGTTTGTTACCCTAGAAGAAATGTATTGTAATAATAAATAATAGTTATTAACTATTACAACAAATTAAATATGTAAAAATATATATATAGTACCATGTTGGCTGCCAATGTGGAGCATACGGATCTACACAGTGAAAATATAACCACTCTGAATTGATATGAATATGTCTTGACATATTATTTTTCACAAGAATTGTTTGTCAGACAATTGCTCATCCGATGGGCATGCAGTCCTATATTTTTGGATTTTTAAAATCAAACCCGCGTTCCCCGGATTGTTACGCATGTACGCCACCAACTACGCTACCAGGGAGACAATATATCATTTTGCCAACGATAATCATAAAAAATAGACCACGAACAATTTAACATGCCAACGACTAATATAGTATTATTACTTGCGAAATATGAGAGTATAATATAATCAAAATGAATTCGTTTGCTAGTAATTTCGCAAACGCACAATGGAAACTGCCAGCCATAGAATGGAATATGCTGGAATTGTTTTTGTTTTCATTAACATAATTCTCACGGGAAATTGTTCACTAGAATGAAAATAAAGGAATCATGCATATGCCATAGTATAACGGTCGAAAAATGATATATTAAGTAGGCGCCGCCGTTTAATATATGTGGTAATATATGTTTGTTTTTGTGTTTTATTGTGTAAGATTTTTTTACCATAATCACTCCGAAAGTAGAACATATGGATTGACACAATGCGAAGATGTCCAGAAATAGAGTATATGGATCTTCGCGACGTGAAAAAAATTGTCTTGAAAGAATTTTTTACAAGAACAGGCTGTCAACCAATTGCTGAAACTATTGAAAATCTAGTTGTACGCCTTATGCACTAGGTGATAGTCTCCTAATTATTCGTGTTTTTATCTGCTACTCAATCTGGTGATCACCACTCGCCTGTCCAGCATTTCTATTAAATCTATTATACAAAATCTAGTGCATTTTTCTGTAAGATGCAGATATTTTTCTCGTAACATATTTTCTCGAATTAATATATTTTACTTCTATACAAATTTTTTCTTGTAGTATTATTTTGTAAGTTTACTTAATAAAAGCTGTGTACCTTAATATCGATTAATATTTAATCGTAAACTATACCATAACTATATATTTCCTTACATAATATTTATCAAAAGGTAATTCTATTTTATACTGTTCCGTATACCGTTATGATCCCAAGTGTTCCCTTATTTCGAGAAATATTTAACTGCGTTTGAAAACTTAAATTATTTGAATACATCCGAGGAGACTTAAGATATGCACGAGTTTAAATAATACGGCGTTTATAGTATTTTTTATCGAAGTTCAAAACAGT
Source organism: Rhyacophila evoluta (assembly GCA_022683975.1). NCBI lineage: Eukaryota > Metazoa > Arthropoda > Insecta > Trichoptera > Rhyacophilidae > Rhyacophila > Rhyacophila evoluta. Next base: position 1,154 of record JAGVSQ010001974.1, on the reverse strand, counting down.
TTCATATAATTCGATACTTTATTAGTTTTATACTTGTATTAATTATATTTCGCACATTTTCGTGGTTATAACAATTTCTTAGATGCTGATACAGGTTTGTAGCAACGATATACATATTTAGGTGTGTCAATATTCTAAAAAACTACGGCATAATATATTATTCCAATCGAAGTTCAATATGGTTACTTGGAAAATACTATGACATTTTTGATTTCTTTTGAGTTTATCCACATGTAAAACGTTTAAATGATTTTATTCAAACGTTTTTACCGCAAACCATATTCCAAATTTGATTTGAAAATAAAAACAATTGACATTTGCCATCCACTATATTGCAGAAGGAAAATATGTGTTACTATCTGTAGCTAGTTTGAGTCCGGAAAATCACAACGTAATCCTATCTATGGATGTGAGTGTTAACGGCATCTGACAGATGCGACATTGGCAGACAGTAACCGGCGACCGCCTCATTTCAGGAAGCGTTCATAGATGGCGCTGGCGAAATGCTTAGATAAGCATGACATAACCATCATACATCGGCACACTATGTCGACAAGAAAGTATACCAAAGATAAATATTATAAAACAGAATATCCTGAATCTTTCTCAAGATGTGTGAAGTATAATTCTTTGTCTGAAATAGTGATACGAAGCAACAATCGTTTGTCTAAAGTTTCGTCATTGTTAATCGCCAGTGGAAAGCTATTATATTGAAATAATCACGAAAGTTTGTGTACACTATTTCCATAAAGTGTATTTTAGATTAAAACCAGAAACATCTGGTAAGACGTTTTAAACTTACAGCAAAATGTTTAAACTTGTACTATTTGCACAAATTTTAAGAGCAGATTGACATACTTAATTCTTTTGAGTGGGCAGCATTAGTAATTTTAAAATGTTATATTGAACCATTTAAAAATATTTTGTTTTGATTTATTCATTTGTTATAATTTCTGCCAAAAATAATATCCAGTGCATCATAAATCTTATCAAATAATATTGTTTCAATTAATTATTCATTTTAATCATTACATTATAAATTGCCGCATAATAAACATATTTATAAAATTCTAATTTAATTAAATTACTGATGAGAAATTATTGTAAATTCTAAATTATTTAAAACTGGTAAACTTCCATATGTGAGATCACTG
>JAGVSQ010001973.1:0-26537 GCA_022683975.1 Rhyacophila evoluta | reverse complement strand
GATTAAGACCAGGTGTGAGGACGGGGCGGGTGGATGGTGGGCACTCTTATTAGTCTATAATGGTAGTATTCATGTTGTTATAATTTATAGTATTTTTTATGTAAATATATATATTTAAAAAAATACATTCCTATTTTAATAATACGTTGATATAAATAGATATAGCATGATGAAAATGACCGTAAAATACCAGTGCTGATAAAGAAAGAATCTTGGGTTGAATAAAAGTGCAAGTACGAGATGTTCGTGAAGACCAGGCGCCAAAACCAATACCTCACGCTTAAGGATTTGCGCGCGATTGTCTTGGATACAGCCTCCTGATTCTAATCTCTTTGGACCTTTTGGACCTTTTCGTTAAGCTGGAATCTTGGTTTTGCATTTAAGTGCCATGGTAAGTGGATTAATACTTTGCACGTAACGAAGAACTACTGAGAAAATAATGTTTGATTTTTTCTGTCAATTTAATTGATTTGTTCGTGTTATTATTTTGTATTTTGCGTATTTTGTTTAGCAGTTTAACACATTGAAAGTGTAACTTATAATTATGACAAATATTGTACCTTCAACTTTAAAATAAAATTATTACGATAATTAATATTTTCACCATATAATGGAGATAGGTTTTAAGCACAAAATTATTTTCAAGTTGTAAATATAATATTGTTTTCAATAAATTGTTTACAAACGATCCACAGATAAAGTGTTTAAATTTCCTTTTATCCATTAGAAAAATGATGATGAAAATTCTTGTATTTATGAAATAAATAATAGTATTTTAAAATTTGTACATTTCGTTTTCGTCAGTAAATTATCAAAAATATAAAACTTACACTCGTCAATTTTAAAGGGAAAATTTATAATTTAATATAATAACCATTACTTCCAATTTGTTTTTAAAGATATGCCCGATATTGAGCAGTAAGTAGTACTTTTATGTTAATTTGATCAAAAATTTACAGAGTTTTACGTTATCAACATTACTTGTTAAATCCATGTAAACAACCATGTAGTGTTTTGCTTAATTTTAATTATATTTCATTGCCTATATGATGAAATTTGTATCCATCCTTTAAAACTCACTTTATTGAAGAGTGCAAGGTTTTTAATTTAATGTATTTATTTTAAAGCCACGTTAAACTTATACTACTTTTATACTATTTTCCCCGGTAGCGTAGTTAGTAGCATACGTGCCTATAGTAATCCGGGGAGTACGAGCTTGATCTCTATATCTCGGATTTTTAAATCCAAAAAAGGCAGGACTAGATGCCTATTGCGTTGAGCAATTATCTGATAAACAATTCTCTAAAAAAATTATCTGTCATTACGTCTATTATAATGCACTTTCGTAGTAGATATATTTACTCTATATAAATCCATATGCTCCACTTTGGGAATGATCATGAATTGAAAGATACTTTTTAGTAATATTAGAAACGGGTGTTTGTGACGTTAAAGCATAGAAAGCTATTGTTTTTAAAGTGTCGAAAGGTTTTGAGTTATCGTGTTAAGAATGCCAAAAAAAATAGGTTTGTAATAAAATTGGATTTAAAAGTTTTTTCATTTAAAAAAGCGATAGATTCACAGCTGATAAAATGTAAACAATAAAAAGGCTGTAGGTATTTAAAAGAATAAAATGCTTTTTTTTAATCGGTGACTGAACAAACAAACATCTGTGGTTTTATTCAAAACGAATGGGGCTCAAATCCGACCTTTAGGCCGATAAAAAAAGACTGCAATAAACAAAATTGTGGTCGAAACTGTTCGACGGCCAGTGATATAAACGAGCCACAGCATTACAAATTTTCACTTATCTGATATAAATTTGTCGTGACGTTTATAATTCTCGTGCAGAGCATCGGAGTATTTAAAACAAACAGACATTAAACGACATCTAAACGATTCTTCTACTCATGGTTTATAATCGGTTTTGTTTGATTTTATTTTAAATGTTTTCGATGGTGGCAAAAGCGCGTGAGAGAATTCAAAGACGTATTATGTTAATTGAAAATGTGTCCGACGTAAATCTTACCTCAATGAAATGCAGATAAGATTTACTTTATTCTATTTAATTTATTTTATTTAATTTATCTACTCCGCCGCTGAAGACGGCAAATTGAAATTTTAAAGCTGTATATAACATTTGAAAATTTCGAATTGCCCTAATTAATTAAGCGTCAAGCCAAAAACTAATTTTAGTTAAACATATCGACTTGCATGAAACGAAACGCATGAAGACTAAATTTTGATGTTTTATTTGGTCAATATGATATTAATTTACTGAATTATTTAAGGAAAAGTAGTAAAACTGATTAAGCGCAAGCGTTTATCCTGGTCGCAAATTTTACAGGCTGAGCTTTTTTTAAAGTTAAAAGCTTATTAAACTCAGACACCTAAACGGCATTTTCAGCTTACACCCGTTTGAAAGAACGTGTATTAAGTGGTATGTATTGTGACTGTCGAATAAAAGCTGTTTTGAAAAATTGAAAATTACGTTCATTTTTCTTTCCACAGTCGATATATATATACATTAAATAAACCTTTATTGTATTGTTGTAATTAAAGGACGTAATAAGTAGCAATTGGTGGAAACAATTAATAGCAATTAGTAGTAGTACAATTAAACGGTAAGAGGAAAATATGTGATGCATAGCGAGATTTCGGTGACAATGTGTGTATCAATTTTATAGGTTAGGTATTTATAAATTGAACATTCACATAATATTAATAAGCCACAGTGGTAGCGTTAGAAGTCTGTGTATAGCTGTGTAGTAAGTTGAATTTCCAGGACAGCATCATTATAGAATCGAGCGGCTGGCTAATGATCAAAACTTGTAAAAAAGTCTTTATTTTGTGTAAATTATACGTTGATAATAACTGTCCTTGTCCGCTTCGTAAGTGAAGTATGTGAAATTCTTCCCCTGCAAATTGTTTTATTCACGATCTCTTCGTGTAATGTAAATACATTTATTTTTGTTGATTGATTGTCAGTCGATTGCTCACCCTATTGAGTATCCAGTCATGTATATTTGGATTTTAAAAAATCCGGCAGCTGTGGGATTCGAATCAGCAATCTTCGGCTCCAAAACACGCATGCTTATCACCATTATTGTGTATACAATAAATGAATTAGAAAATATATATTATGTTATTATTTGTCTTCCTCATCTGTTGTCTTCACGTCAATTGAGTGGCATTTCATAGTAAAATTAAAATAAAATAATTACAATAGTGTATTTTTACAACACCAATCAATAAAATATCAAAATTAAGGCAATATTATTTGTGTATTAAATAAAAAGTTAATAAAATTTTAATTTAAAAAAATCAGATATCAAGTGATAATTGAAATTATTTCTATACCTTGACAATATAAGGAGTTTGAAAAATATTTGATTCAATTTTCATTATGGTAAATAAAATATTTTCTATATACTGCAAGTAAGAATGAATTTCATCGATAATATTATTGATCCAATGGTGCTTGATAAAAATCAATTAAAAAAACTAAATTATACCAAGTGAATAAGTATATTTTTTATACATATTAATTGTTATTTTTCAAATACGTTCAACGAAAAATAAATACATTAAAAAATGAACATGTTGTTTTCTATAACTTTCAATATTATGTGCAGGGACTAACAACAGATTATAAAACTTTGTCCCACTGAAGGTAAAAACAAATATTTTTTATCTTATTCTTTTCGAAGTCTACCAAACATAATAGATAGTTACATAATGTGAAAAATTTACCAAAAAAAAAAACACTTTCACGAGAAGAAATTGATGGTAAATCTAATTTAAATGAGAATTAAATATATGCTAAGTAATTTTTTATGCCATTACGGGACTTTTTTACGAGACTCCCGTGACGATGTAATAGAGCAAAGTTTCCCAACCTTTTACGCCTGCAAACCGGTGAAAATAGAAAAAATAGTTTGTGGATCGGCATACACAGAAATGACAACTAATATTTGTGTCGTATTTTGTTTATTAGTTTTCTTATATTATAAACGTAAACAAACAAACAGCGGCATCATTGCAAATTCCCATTCAAAAAAAATATAACATGACAAATTGTTATTAAATAAATGTTAATTAATTTTTAATAAAAATAATATATTTTACTATAGATATTTAAAAAAGACCCAGTACTTAGTTTTAAGCATATGTGCAAAAATGGAATCTTTGCCGAAATAGGTAGTCAAGAATACAAACAATAATTTAATGCCTTTTCAACTAGCAGGTATAAAGTCATCTTCTATTTATGATATACATATTTATTTTAAGAATTAATAGAATACAATTACTAAACTTTTAGTGCACTTGTTTCTAATGACAACCATTTGCAGACCTGCAAAAAATCCTCACGTACCAGCAGTTGGGAAACTTTGCAATACAGGATGCGTATCTACTTGACTAACAAAACGATAATAATATGTTAGAAAAATAACAAATATTTAAACATCCGTTTTCTAGATTCAGTTGTATATGATATCATGTAAAAAATCTACAGAATTTAGCTTTGCGATCCAAACAAAGTATCAACATTAGGCATGAACAATGTGGACCAATTATTTATTTATTTATCATCGATAGTCATTAAAAACCAAAAAATAATACATTTTTTAAGTAATACGAATTTGTACAGTAGAATATTATTCTTTGATAAAATATTCATTAAATAAAACACAAATCTATGGCAGATTTCTTATCGACCGAATATATTAAATTTTATCCAAAACTTCTGTCGTTTCTTTGTCAAAAAACAAACAAAAAATTAGGACTAAAATTCTAATGCAATAACATATAAATGCAAACAGTAAAAAAAAATTAGTATTGGTGTCAAATAAATTGCAAAAATGTCACAATATTGTGGTCTGAAATTTCCAAAAAAAAGATCTTGTGACTAGGTTTATCTACTTTAGAAGATGCAGGTATTTCTTTTCATGTTACCCTTAGAAGAGTCCTCATAAAATGTGCAATACTTCTTCTCTATGGTTAGACACCCTGTGAATTTTATGTCCACGTAAATTAGGGCTGAGCCAAAACCTACTTTAAAATGATTTGTTAGTTAAAATATTTTTCAAGTTTAATATATTTGAGCTTATTAATGATTATTAAACATTGTGTACTACATATATTCGATTTTCAGACTCGAAACTGCATGATTTTTATAGCATATAATAAACGACAACGTATTTCAATATATCACTCTGTATATATATAAATATAACAGTAGTGTAGCTAGCTACATACTCAGGATCCTGAAGTAAATAAAATCGATGCGGCTTCTTGTTTCAGGCAAAATTTGATTTCAATCGAGAAACTGTAGTTTCTCGATTTTTAGCTCTCGCAAAATAATGCTGCATAAGTTGCTTCTTAAAAATTTAGTTTTTGTTTTATTTAGCTTGCGTAATATATTATATAAGCGTTTCCCCTAGAGTTTGGTATGCTTTCCCAAAGAGTAATTTTTGGTCTGTGCCTCCTCTGAAGGCCTCTGTGGCCTCCTATTTGTGGTCTATAGATCCCAGTTGAAAAAAGAGAGAAAAAAGATTCAAGCTTTCTAAATTTATCAACAATATATAATTAGCTTCCCGGTTAGGTTAGGTTAGGTAGCGTGCGCGCCTAAAAATCCGGGGAATGCGGGTTCGATTTCCTATCTGTCAGATTATAAAAAAAATCTTAAAATGCAGGACTGGGTACCCATTGGGTTAAGCAATTGACAAACAATTCCCGTGAAAAATAATCTGTTAAGACATCTTCACATTTTGTAAATCCAAAAACTTCACTTTCGGAGTGGATATCTTCACACTGTGTAGTCCACTTTGGAAGCAAACATGGTATAAAAAAAATATAATTCACTAACGTAGTCATCAACAAAACACTTTCTGTCCGTAGAATTTCAACTCGATACAGTTATGTACGATTTTAATTTAAAAAATGTAGAATGTTACTAATGGAGGTTAAATAAATTGATGAAATAATAATTATTTATAAAAAATAATTGTGTCATCCCTAAAGATGTCCAGCACCGTCGTTGAGAGATGCCGATAAGCGTCGCACTCATAAATAGGTCGTAGCAAGAGGCTCCCAACTGTTAGCTGCCTTCCTCTTCGCTTATTTAACTCACATTCGTATTGTGGAGAAAAAAAATGAATAAAAAACAGATACGGGGTAAGGTCCCCGAGACTGCCCGCGGCGCGTGTTGTCTTGCATGCTCTAAGTATCTTGTTAACGATCAGTGATGCTGTTTCTCAATATACACCTGATTTAATTGAAAGCTATTTTATTGAATTATGCCGACAATTTGATCTTTTATTTTTTTTACTTGTCTATGTCCTCAGCAAAAATCATTTGCGTACTATAAAAATGGATTTTTTTCATTGCTCACTTTGAAAATGGAGCATTTTAATAAAAACAGCGTGGAAATGACGATTGTAGATAATTGAATATGAAAATATTTGCAACATCAGTTTTCATATGAATTGATTGTAAGACAATTGTTCATCACATTGAGCATTGATTTCTACATATTTATATTTACAAAGTCTTACAGCTGCGTGATTCTAACTGTTAACTTCCGGGTGTGAAGCAATCACGCTACCTCTTAGTTTCCCGGGTGTTATACAAGTAAAATCTAAAAAAATAAAGCTAAATTAATTGAATACAAAACTAAAAGGAAAAAAAAAACCCTTTTAGCACATTTGAATTATTTTTATCAACATTGATTTCATAATCAAATATATATCGCACGTATTTTGTAAAAACAGTATATTTTTCCTTTAACTAACATAAATGTAATGATTTTAAAGTTTACAGATGAAAAATATATTGAGTTTAGAATATAATTCATTGCATACAAGTATTAAAATATGATATTTTCACAAAAGATTACAAACTTCAAATTAGTGTAATGTATAATAGTTTGCACTCGGTGCTGAAAACGCGTATATTAATGTCTTACAGAAATAGCTCCCATAGATTAGACGTTATTTCGTCTTCTTGAATTGATACTATTTTTGTAGTATATAGAAACAAAAAAATATTTTTGTCACACTGTAATTTGCGTGAATTTTGATAAGCAGTGAATGTTTAAAATAATAATATGATTTTTTTTGTACCCTAATGACTAATATTATGTATAGTATACTTAAGAGTATTGAGAATTAAATAAATTATAAATTAAAATAAAAAAGGTTGTAATTGAGAAACTTTGTTTTTATATACTACGAGACCTTAGAAGTCACTATGAAAAGTAGTTCCAAAAGAAGGCGAATGAAGGGTCACCAATATGCGACCGATTACGTGAGATATTGTTGACTTGCAAAGAAGAACATCGGCTATTTATTCCGAATTCTTGTTGAAATACCTCAGTGTTTTAATAAATAAATTCTATCAACAAAACTCATCAATAAATACTTTTTTTAAATTAGGTTTTTTTTATTTAACTCGTTGACTATAAAGCAAATTGCTTAAAGTAGAATAGTGGTCATTTATTTTTGGATACAAACCTTACAAAAAGTCATATATCAGGATAGGAGCATTTGGTTATATATATACATTCGATACTATTTTTTCTTAATTAAATGACCTGTGTTGATAGTTTTTTTATAATGGTTATTTGTCAGTCAATTACTTAACCCATTCGGCTCATTGAGCATGCAGTTATGTATTTTTTGATTTTTTGGGAGGTCGCCTAATTTCCTCTCAGCAAAGACTACAGTTATTTTTTTATATACTTGATTACTATATATATGTTTTTTTTATATACTATGTTCGCTCCTAAAGTGGAGCATATGGAATCCACACAGTATGAAGAAATCCACTCCGAAAGTGGAGTATATGAATCTCCGCAATGTGAAGACGGTCTTGACAGATTATTTTTCACGAGAATCGTTTGTCAGACAATTATTCAACCCAATGGGCATCCAGTCCTGCATTTTCAAATTTTAAAAAAAATCCGACTAGATAGGGAGTCGAACCCGCATTCCCGGATTGCTAGGCGCGCACGCTACCAACTACGCTAACAAATGTATAGATATCTTAATTATAGGTTTGCTTTATATCGACTGGGGAAAGGAGAAGTGACGTAACCCACATATTTTTTTTACAGGAGGCACACTAAATGTTTATTTAATAATTTTGAGCCAAAGTCAAAACATTAAATTGACACAACCTTAAAATATGTGAAGACTAAAACTGGTATTTTATTTATTTAATTTGATATTAATTTAAAAAGTTATTTAAAAAAAACAATAAAATTGATTAAGCTGAAGCCCTTTTTCCTGGTCGAAAAAAAAATCGAAAAATACATAAGCCGAACTTAGACACCAATTTGGCATTTTTAGACTGCATCCTTTTGCTAGAACGTATGTAAAGTATACATTCTGATTATCATATAAATGCTATTTTGAAATTTTGATATTTAAATGGAAATGTCATATGTTTTAATGAAAATTAAGGTCATAGTTATTTTGCTATTCAATACAAAATATTTGTTTCTGCTTATATTTAAAAATATATCAAAAATGATTCAATATAAAATATGCATGATTTATAGGCTACCTCGAAATGTTCAAAAATATTTGATTTGTACAATAAATGATATTAAATATATTATTAATTTGCAAATAAAATACAATTTACTTCCAAAATGTGATGAGTAAATCGTGAGGCTATACAATTTTGAACATGTGTTTGAAAAAAGTGATGTATTATTATTTAGCGTCAAAAGTGTGAACACACCTTGATGTTTATGTCAGCATTGCTATAAAAAAGAAAATTTCGATTAGACATGTCTTACGATTTCCCAAAATAATATTAAAACAGATTCTACTCTAGAGAGGCAGCCAACAAGACACAAGTGGCGACAATATTTCAGTAATTCTACTAAAAACGGAATAATAAAATTTATTGAAAATAAAAATTCATTGTTGTGTATTTCCCACATATTAAAAATTAGAATTTAACTTGAATGATGATGAAACGAGGAAATAATTATGTTTAGCTTTTGGCTGCTAAGCAACTATAGATCATCCTGCTTTGTGTTATTGGTCATCAATGCAATGCAATTATTTTAAGTATTTGCATTTAGTTTTTTTAGAAAATTATGCACAAAAAATATAGAAAAATCATGTTTTATTAATAATACAATTTATTTAAAATAAAAAAGCTGCTACAAATAATTCTTTGTGGTCAGTTTCTTGCATAGATTTTAAGAATTTAAAAAACAGCGTAGCAACTGAATTGTTTAAACAATCCTATTGATTATCTACTTAAAAGCTATTTTCCCATTAAAAAACTTCAATAAAAAAATAAGATAATACAGCTTGATATTAATGAAATACTTGAGGAAAGAAAAATCTGTACTGAACAGCATCTACCCTAGAAAATATTATTGGCCAGGAAACTGAGGAACCGATAGCAAGATAAAGCTTTAGTTGGATAAAAGTTAGGAAAGAAAATTTCTACATATTTGATACTTCATTGTAAATAATTTACTTCGATATTTATAAAACGTCGCATTACTAATTTTTACTATCAACATCATTTTTTTAACGACATGAGCACCATTCGTTTTAATTTATGACTATTTTAATTTGAATAAAAGCAGTAAAGATTTAAAGTGTTTTTAAGCCAAGAGATTAAAAGTTGAATAAATAGAAAGCTTTTAGCTTCCGGCATCTTTACTCAGCTATTCAAATGTAGATATAAAATGCATTATTCCTTTCAATATTACAAAAACATATTTCTAAACAACTTTACGTACAAATCATTTTAGAATAACTTGCCATTAAAATATGCATTAAAACTATATGCGTATTTTAAAGGTTTTAAAAAGAAATATTTACAGACGTTTACAAAAAAATAAAAGAAAAACTGTAAATATTATAAAGCGTACCTCATAGAATAAGGCTGTATTTATGGTATACAATGTATACCACACACAAATGTGGGGTCTATCACTATTATGCTTATGATAATTAATAAATAGATAAATAAATATCCCTCAAACTTAATAAAACAACAACAATACTGTTCAATATGAAGGGAACGTTTCTATTTTATCAAATTGCCAAACATCTTATTTGAATATGATTGCTAACTAAAAAAATAACATTTTTTTATTCGATAATAAAAATCATATTTTTGAAGGACTGTTTCTTTTCATTGATTTGTCTTAATGTTTTATTTTAATAAGTGATATTCGAGTAAGAATTTCTTTAAAAAATGAATGGGAAATATTATCAAGTCCTATGTTACTTACTTAGTTAATAAAGCTAATTTATAAATATATTTTTTGAGATACAGCTCTTATCGAAATAATAATTATGATGTAAAAAATTTTTTACTTACATTGAAAACAAAGAATCTTTTAAAAAGTAAGATACTCAAAAATGATTTGGGTTTTGTATACTTAAAAATTTTCAACTTTTGTTTTACTAATTATTTGTATCTACACCGGAAGCTTTTTGTGTACTCTTTTGAGCTTAAAATCGGTTATCTATTGTAAAGCTTGACGTTATTAAAGTGTGTTTTGTATAAGAAAAAACTCTGTCGGAAATAAAATAAATAATTAAGACTTAAAAATTAACACGAACACTATTTGTTTAATAAATATATTTGTTTTATAATTAAATAATTTACAACACAACAATATACTATCAGACAAAGTACGTGATACTTTGTAATACATTTTTAAAAATAAGCAACAATTTCTACCATATGTTAATAGTATATGGATCTCCACGATGTGAAGACATGTTTCGACAGATTATTTTTATCAGCAAATTAGTTGTTAGATAAGTGCTCAACCCAATGAGCATGAAGTCCAGCATTTTCAAATTTTTAACTAATAAACAGAAATTATTATCATAAAATGAGAAAAATAAAGTTCTGTATCCGAAAGTATATAATAAGAATATTCTTTAATAATTATTGTCTTTTCAGTCCAAAGCTTCGGGAGTATATTTCATAAGGCTTCAGAATATACGATAGAAAGTAACTTTTATATTTCACATATAGAGCATATAAGCCTCTACAGTATGTTTATTTTTCTGTCTCTTATTGTCAACTACCCGTTGAAGTCATTGAGGATCCATGTCCTGTATAACTATATATTTTTTAATTTTTCGACAGCTTTGAGACTTGAACCTGTGACCTCCCATGCCAAGCCGCGTGTGCTTACCAACTCATCCATCGAAGCGGCCTTATTATTGCGTTCATAAAATTATTTTAATGTATTCAAATACAATAAATATAAAAGAAATTTATCAAACGTATTGTGTCATAGCTTAGAAAACATAAAAAAACGTATAATACTTATAATGAAAAAAAAACCTATATAACGTATCACATGTGTATAAAATAAATTATGTTAGCAGTAAATTATTGTCGCTTGGTGTCACATAAAAATCGAATAGATAAAAATTGTGGGCACAAACAGATCCAAACAATAAACTTGGGGTTAAAGGTGATCATTCAGAACCGACGATGGGTAACAGGTATTTCGATATATCTGCCTTGAGTTAGTATTGCATATCGTTCTCTTATACATTGAGTAAATTCTAGTTATTTTTTAACATCATAAAATATACTATTATATTATTTATTATCCGATTAATAATGTTCATGGAATAATTTAATGTTCTGTCAATATTTTAAATTTATATCATATTTGATGACGAACACATATTTTCAAAATTATATGTGATTTTTTAACATTTATATTGATCGTTAGTTTTGATCCTTTCAACATTTTAAGGTACAAGTAAACAACCTATAATTCGTAAATAGTAAAGAAAATTTGATTTTCCCATATTATTTCATAGTAGAAAACTTGCTATGAGTTTAAAAAAGTAAAAAAACCATTATATAATATGTACTCCTCAGTACTTATTGATTTATTAAAAAATGATGGCAAATTTTTTTCTATAAATCTCAAAAGTGTCCTAAGCAACATTTTATTTTATGTGGAAAACTCTCATTATTTATACAAAAATTAAATATGGATATATCTCCACTTCATTAAATTCGAATATTCGTCTTTATTTACTTTATAAAAGTATCTTCATAATTTTTCTAAAACTGTATATGGTAGTTTTATCTTTTAATTGAGCTTTTTTAAATTTAGTTTTTGTCTTATATTATAGTTATGATAAACTTAAAAAAAAGAGAGCATAATACACAATGACTAAAATTAAAGTTGATTATTTTTCTACAACCCGTCGCTTCTCAATAAAGATTAATTACAATTGTGTACTATTTTTTATGATTTATTTAGTAATTTAATTTTTTAATGCATCGAGATCGAGTTATGACTTGGTTATACTATACATAATAAAATAAATATATTTTATGACAAAAAAGTTATAGATGTCTAAAATAATAAATAATTAAAAATAATAAAATCTGATACACAATCAGAGTGCAAAAATCCAAAAATTTAAGAGAGGATTTAGCAATTGTATGACAAACAATTCTCGTGAAATATAGTTTGTCAAACCGTCTTCACATTGCGGAGATCTATATACTCCATTTTCAGAGTAGATATCTTCACACTGTACGGATTCATATGCTCCACTTTAGGAACGAAGGTAATACAAGAATAAGAAGAAGACACAACCAGATCAATCATGTACTAAACAGGTGCGCAATGAGTTCTGAAGTTAACTGAAAATTAATTTCCATCAAAATGAATGTCTTTTAATAGTTTTTAAATTGTAAAAAATCATATAGTTTACGATCGGAATAGAAAACGTGCATTTAAATAATATGTTATTGATATTTTTGTATATAAATACAGAATCATAACACATCCTCTCCGAATAAAGGAAAATTGTTTTTAAATATTTCTTTTTATAGGAATTAATTAATTAAGCCAGCCAATTGGACATCTAGTCCTGTATTTTTAGAACTGTAAAACCCATAATTTTCTAAGTTCAAAGTGCGTACGCTAAGTTCTTGGGTATTAGAGACATAAATTAATCTATTTAATTAAAAAAAAAAAATATTTTCACTCACGAATGAGCTTAAACTTTTACCAAGAATATTTTCAAGCCACCCAAGAACGGATTGACAATAAATTTATGGTTGTAATTGTAAGTCAAAGGAAGTCCAAATTAGTAGCTTGTTCGTTTTATAGAATGAAATAAAATAAAAATAACTCACTTCCTACATATAGCTGGATGAAGAAGGTTTATGTAAATTATACAAGAGGATTCCATGTTCTTACTTGTTCGCTGACCATTTTCTTTACTATTATGTTCACTCGTAACAATTTGTACCCCCAGTTGTTCCTTCAATGGATATAAAATAAGTAACGATTATTTTCAAGTAAATTGAATATATCGGATACTGAATTCAACACACTTTGTCTTAAAATAATAAAAACGAATTTCAAAATTGATATTGAAAGAAGTGGATATTAATTTAATTTAATAGATATTAAAATAAGATAAAATTTTAATAATCATAAAGAATCAATATAATATTTAAGATATAAATATTTATTTCAAAACAGCGTGCGATTTATTAGTGACCTATAACTTTGTTTTCTCACTGAATATGATTAAACTTTATATTTTACTTTTAAAATTTTATTATTTTAAATAAAATGAAAGTGTTTTTATTGTTATTAACATATAATTTTATTAGACACATTTCATAGTCATATGTGCAAATTATAGCAGATGTTTTAAAAGGCAATACAATTTTCTTGGAAGAATTACATTTAACGTCAATAATTTTTATATTCAAATATATTACTATACCTTATACCAGCGATTCTCAAGAGAGGCCACAGAGACCTTCAAGAGAGGCACATACCAAAAATTACTTTATGGTGAGGCATACCAGGCTCTAGGAGAGGTACATAAAATACACATTACGTGACCTAATAGGTACAAAAGTTGAAATTACGAACAAAAAAATCCTCGATGAATGTACGAAAGCAGAAATCTTAAAATAGGATGAAACTAAAAAAATCAGGAGAGGTACAGAATTTGTTTAATTCAAACAGGGACCACAGCGCAAAAAAGATTGAAAGCTGATGCCTTATATAGTGTTTGACAGTAATTATGTTTATTTAATATCATTATCAGGGTTCAATTCAATCTAAGTTTTGAAAATGTGGTGTAACAAAAAACATGCCTTATAAATATAATGGGGCCTCATTAATTTAATATAAATATCTCACTACTTGAAGAATTTTTTTATTTAGAATTAAACATTTTTTCTAGATAACATGATATTATATTTTAGGTCTTATAGTATAATAATAAATAAATTTTCAATCCACCGAGTTCATGTTCCCGGGTGAATTAGAAATACTATTTAAAACATTTATACTGTATTTTATAGTTAGTTTATTGTCTTCAGATCAAATCTTATAATAATTATAGAGACAATTTAATCACTTAAAAATGCGTATTAAAATTCATTTCTTGTTGATAGAATTTCATTTAATATCTCTAGGGTAAAGATGGTAAAAAAAATGCGAAATGAGACATTATTATAGAAAAAGTAATATTTTTTTTCTTCCAAAATTCTCGTGAAAAATAATCTGTCAAAAAGTCTTCATATTGAGGTGATCCATATACTCCACTTTCGGAGTGGATATCTTCACACTTTGTTAATCCATATTTTCTACCTTGGGAGCAAACATGGTATGTAAATTATAATATTAAATTTATTGATAGATATTATTATGGTAGATTGAGGCCGCTTATATCAACTGTTGCGACCAAATATTTATGAAGGTCATCGGATTGTTTTTCGATATTAACAAGTAAAATTTTACTACTAAACGTATGTAAAATCATGGCATAGAAAACACATCCCTCAGTTTTAGAAAATTCATCATTTATTTTATTAGTATGATAATTGTCAGAATTTATAACAGTACCATAATACGTAAATAAAATTTTAATTTAAAGAGATGTTGTAGAAAAATATTTATAAAAAATACAACTTCTGCTGGTTGAATTGCATCTGCAGATCGATTTTTATTTGGAAAAAATAACGTTCATGCTCTTTTTATTATAAAACATAAATTGTGTGACCAATAAAAACAACGCCGATCTTCTCTAAGGAGAGAACAAGGCATGAAATCCTATATTGGTAGTAGCGAAGACTTGTCACTTGGTTGTTGATTTGGACTTGCTTTTGCATCGTTCTAAATTTAAACTGTTTCAACTAATTTTTGCAAATATAATTTACACTCTAATTTTTTAAATGACCTAACATAATGAATTTAAAAAATAACTGTTATTTTTAAACTATCATTTTTACTAATAAAGACATTTAGAACGATAAAAGAAATAAAAATAAATAAAAAATAGTTGAAAAAAGTGGGCACATATGGCATTTGTGTGGAAAATAATAAACTAAATATATGAAGATGATATATAAAATTAAAACTTGATAAAAGAAATACTTAGAATAACTCACCAATTGACATAAGTTATTTGTACTATTAATTCAGAAGCTTAAAACTAAGATTATTTGAAAACCATATTTGCTCCTATAATAAAGGATATGGATCTACACAATGTGAAGATGCACTCCGAAGTGGAGTGTATTAATCTCCACAATGTGGAGACATTTTGCAAGATTATTTTTCACTCAATCGGCATTGTGTCCTGCATTTTTTGAATTTTAAATAACTGACAAATGTGGGAATCGAATGCACATTTTTCGGATTGCCAGGCTCATACGATGAAATCTGCGATGATGTAAGGGGGGAAAATATGCAGTTATAAAAATTTGAAAATACCAATAACCATATTTATATCTGTTAAATAAATCAATAATTTTGACCAGTTGGATAACATGATGTTTTTTAAGATCCTAAAATCCTTTAAGTGTCAAAAATATTGATTTCTTGTAAAAGAGGTTAATAAAATTTATCAAACGTTTATATATTACTGTAAACATTGCAAGCTGTTTAAAATTTTACGAAGCATATTAAGATTTTTCAAGAATATTTCAAAAATATATTATAAAGATTAAAGTAAAAATTTTAATAAAAGAAGTCAAAAAAACATGATAATTTTAGTAGCGGTTCTGTTATAGGCATTGTATTTTGTTGAAAGTTTGTTAAACTATATAACCGACTAAAAATTAAACTGAAACCTTATCAATGGTTGATATTAAGATTTTATCTGTTAAAAAGTTTCAACGACGCTCCTTGCAGCAAGTCCACAGGAAGGATTCGAACGGAGTGTCCTCTGTTCACGAGTAATTACACTAAATCGTGTGTGAATCGTGGCGAGTCCCGTCGCCCACGCTTCTGTCCTGACCGCTCGTCTGGGTCGCAACTTGCAGCACTCTGAAAAGTTTTGACACTATCGATTTACTAGCTTTTCTGGAACATACCAAATGCTGTGGTAATATCGCTGGAAAAATATTAATGAATGAATTTTACCATTGAAAAAATATTACATTTTTTCGTCTACAAACAATCACAGAAATCAGATTATGTAATAGAAAATTTATCATTTTTGAAATTAGAAATACTGAATTTATAGCACATAAAATGTTAACATTATTGTACTCGATTAAAGCTATACAAGGTTAAAACCAAATGCCATCTGTTCATCGCATGCATTCTGTCAGTGCTGTTCTACGGTTGTGAAACGTGGCACCCAATAAAGGTCCAAAGCAACCAAATTCTAAGCTTTGAGAACGGATACCTACAATAGATTCTGGGGTGACGTATGATTTTGTTCTAAATAAGAAGATAAGAAAACGGACCTAAACCACTTATTGCTGACAAAGTAAAGTTGTGACTCTGAACCTGGCTCGGCCACATATTGCAGATCCCTCAAGAGAGTCTGAACCTAACCCACATGTTCTTTAAGACAATTAGCTATCGGCGTCCTAGAAGGCTATTAATTCCTATATAAAGAACAAATTTGGTGTAGGTACGGGATGCAGGTATGACCTAGGAGGGCGCAAGAATACTGGGGGGTGACAGAGATTCTTGGAAGCGGCATGTGGTGTTCATATTTTCCACTTAAGAAGCGGATTAGGAAGAAGTAGAAGATTAAATTGAACTGTCAGTGGTAATATTGTTAAATATTGATTAAGAAAGTGCTCAAAGACTTACTCATATAGTTTTAGAACAAAACGGAGCATTGTCGCAAAGGCAATAGAAGGAGTTAACAGTAGACAAAGGGGAAAAAGTGCATTGATTTGATTAAAAGGACAAATACAATTCTAATTATGCTGTATTTAAAAATAAAAATCTTAAATTGGCTTGTCACTCCTTCAAACTATGTATATCTAACTAAAACAGTCAACACCATTGCTCAAATGGAAATTTATATTCAATGCAAACGTATTTAAAAACTGTTAGTCTCTAAAAAATAATAATCCATAAGTGAAACTTCAACGTACACAAAAAAATTGTTAAAATTTGACATTATTGTAATACAAAATTGCCATATTAGTTCACATAGCAAACTATTGACGTCGAACGGTTTCGAGGTTTGAAAATTTATATTGTATAATAAAATACCACTAAAATTACGAAGGAATGCAAAAAAAACTGTATTTGAGATAAATAATACTGAATAGACGGTATTAATAGGGAAATTTTAAGTGCATTGGTTTATAATTATGCGGATAAAAAATTGATGAACTAACTAACTTTTGAATCTTAAAGATAATTATATTAAAAAACCTGAGTGGCAATTAATGAGCGATAGACGATAACAAAATTTGATATTTCATATAAAATTTAATTTAAAATAAATTTTTATTAAATATCTTCAGGTGATGGAACTTAGGAATATATCTTCTATGATTTGAATAATCAACACAGGACATAGAGTCGTCACTATGCAGAGCTATGCTATGTCACACTCGATTTAATTTCAGGAGAGCTTTATGAAAAATATTAAGATATTTAAAAATTTTACAGATAAGTGAATATAATTTGCAATAAGTATGTTTTGGATTATTGTGAATTTTAATAAAACATAATATTTTGCTGATTAGGGTACTTCGGTTTTAATAAAATATAGCTATACATATATTATGTTCATATTTATGCTATATTGCATATCGTGCAAAAATATGCAATAAATCGCTTTAAGTAGATGGCTTAATTTTAATTCTTCATTCCGGCGACTGAGTTATTTTTGGTAAACAATTTTATTTCATATTAGTACTACCTTAATTATAACTCGTATAAAATATTGTTAACATGAACAAAATTAATACAATAATCTAGGTAAATTTAAAAAATAAATTTTATGTACTTTTAGTGTTTGTTTATATATATTGAGTGTAGCCAGGAAAAAGCACTAAGTCCGCTTTTTTAGATAGTCGGAATGTGTGTAACATTATACATATTCTATCAAAAAGATGTATTCTGCTTGTATCAAAATAGTATCTGGATTTAGCTTAAAAGTTTAAAAGAAAGTTGGCCTGTGAAATTAGAGACAAGCAGAAAGAACTTTCACCGCATTAATTTTACTGATTTTTCTTAAACTTACAACGTATTAAATTAATATCAGAATATGTAAATAAAACACCAGCTTTAGTCTTAGTGCACTTTAATATTCGATGTATTTAATATTTTAACTCAAGCCTGAAATTATTAAATGGACGTTTTTGCGTCCGCTGTAAATTTTTTTCTGTATAAGTTACGCCCTTTTTCCTTTCTGCGGTCGATATTTAGATTTATACAAGACGTTACATTGTAATATAATAACATAATTGGAGATACATTGATTGGGTTATTTTTAAAGCTTAACAGATTGATAGTGTTTATTAATATTACTGAATTTATTGATAACGGTTCAGAATGATAAAGATGACTTGTGTCAAATAAACAATTTCGAAACATGTGAATTGAAATATATTTTTTTAATAATGTAGTGAATTGGATTTAAGAATCTAAACGTCACCATGACTGAGAGACGTCACTCATAGTACGCACTCCAAAAGACAAGTGCATGGATTTTTAATCACAAGCTGATCAAAAAGAAATATTCATCTTAGTGAACAGTGATAACAAGTAGTTAAAAAAATTTGGTAGCTGGAAAACGCATACATATAGACTAATTTAAACTTTGTTAGGAAATTTCTTAGCATTTTTCACATAATAGGTATTTAGATTTTTCATATACCTATCTTCAAATACTATTAAGCACTATTGGATCCATTATATTATACAATAGATTCATTATCTTTTGCATTCTTATCAATTGGTTTTTTTTGATTGTCTGACCTCATAACTACCATAAGCCTTTAAGGCATCTAATATTATTTCTCTTTTAGATAATAATCTATTCTTATAAAAATGCACGTTTTAAACCTTCTATAATGTGTACCTTTATCTCAGAGAGTAATGGAAGTAATTTTCATTCACTATAATGTATTTAAATATTTTATTTTGCAAGCTGATTAGAAAATTAATTATGTTTCATTGTTAACCATTTTTTTTTACATTTTCACTTGACTTACCACCAATTACCAATTATTAATTACCAGGTTAAGTAGCTACAT
This sequence comes from Rhyacophila evoluta, assembly GCA_022683975.1. NCBI lineage: Eukaryota > Metazoa > Arthropoda > Insecta > Trichoptera > Rhyacophilidae > Rhyacophila > Rhyacophila evoluta. The sequence continues at coordinate 7,016 of JAGVSQ010001973.1, read as the reverse complement.
AAATTTACTAAAACTATTTCTTCCAATTTTACAAATAGACTAACACATAACCAAAAAGAAAATAAACATCACTGTATCATGACAATTTTCTTAATATATATATTAAATTCTTACATGTGACATGGTTAGTTTTCTAAAAATATCGACTACGGAGAGGAAAAAGGACAAAGCCGACATATAAAAAAGAATGACAAAGAGGCCAAAAATATATATTTATGTAATGATTTTCGCCAAAGTCAAAACCTTACATAGGCACAACCTTGAAGTATACGAAGACCAAAACTGGTGTTTTACTTACTCAATATGATATAAATTTAACAACTTATTTAAGAAAAGTCAGTAAAATTGATTGGGTGGAAACCCCTTTTCCCAACCCAATTTTACAGGGCATTTTTTTTCAAACTTAAAGGCTAAATTTATATGCAACTTAGGCACTTTCAGCTTATATCCCTTTGGTAGAACGAGTATTAAATTATATACATGATGACCATCGAATAAAGGCTATTTTGAAATATTGAGGGCTAATTTTTCCTTTCCACAGTTGATATACAAACATATATCCCAAAATTACGATAGATTGAGTTACCAAAGATTGCGGGTTTGATTCTTACAGCTGTTAGATTAAAAATAATCAAAGACAAAGGACATATTATAAATCGGGTCATGTTTTTTTCTGACAATTTTTCCCGTGAAAAAATTCTGTTAATGTAAAAAAATATATACATAAAAGACGAGACTTTAAAAAATGCATTTGTTTTGGTGATTATACTGTAGCATGTATTACGTGACCATTTTGTAACATCTTGCGAAGACGAGTTTTTTAGACCACCTGTCAAAATGTTTATTCAAACACGCAAGATCTAGATAGAAGTGCTGGAGTATTTATACGGCTTGATAGAATCAACACCCTTCGAGAGAAGAATCTTCTCAGTCACACCGTCCTCACAAATTAAGAACAAGAATGATAGATGGCCCATCTTAGTCGTGACATTTGGCCTTAAATATTTATGGGATGACTTGCCGTTTATTTTTATATTTGTGCTTACTCACACAGAATGTGCTTATAATTAAAACTGTACAAAAAAAAACAAACTGGACATTTGAATAATAAAAAAATGATAATATTGATTAAGAGCCCAAGGTAAAAATTGATTTTGATAAGAATTTTTAACTTATTTTTTTTAGTTACAAATAATAAAACATTCAAAACGTATTCGCAAGTAAGTGTACTGAAGTTATAAAAGTGAGCATTAAAGGCGTTTTATATTCCAGGCTGATTTTATTCAACTGCCATTTTGATTTTACTATCATTTGTAATTTTACAGCCATGAAGAGTAGTTGATATTAGTTTATTATGGATTATCTAACACCACAATAACGTTTTAAATTATTCAAATATTTTATTTGAATAACTGTTCAATTTTTGGGAAAAATTGCATGAATGACGAGGTATATTTAAAATTGGATGGTTTTATAAATAAACAGAAAAGCCGCACTTAGGGCACTGAAAATCTTAAATTGATATGCCAACGACAATAATGTTTTAAATTATTAAAATATTTTGTTTGAATAACTGTTCAATTTTCGGTAAAAAAATATCATGAGCGATGAAGCATATTTGGAATTGGGTGGTTTTAAAAATAAACAAAAAAGCCGCACTTTGGGCACTGAAAATCTTAAATTGATATACCAACAACTATTGTACTCTCATAGAGTGATAGTATGGTATGCTATTTGAGCCGACGGCAATTTATTTGTGGATGCTAAAAGCGATGCTGTAACAGTTACTTGTGATTGCTATAATGCCACGACGGAAAAATATCATGTCCCAAAACTCACCAATTCCAGTAGTAGTTCCAATATGATGGTGCCAGATTACACACTGCTCGTGTTATGATACAAATTTTGGCACAGATATTCACATCAGCCTAGAAAATAAAAGGCTCGTAATATTTTCAAAACTTGTATATGTCTAAGTAATTGTGTGAAAAGAACTCATTTTATAATGTCTACGGGGGAAAAATTTTGTATCATCGAATAAGAAAAATAATCTTATGCAGTTGTCAAATTTGAACCCATAATCTCGGGTGTTGTAATGTTATCACTTGTTCCTAGGATTTTATTTAGTAAATTATAAATATCACAAGAAACAGTGATGATATGACATGCATACAAAATGTATTTAAATAATTGAATTTTATCATTATTTTTCATTATGTTGGACAAAATTTAATTTATAAATCATACTGTGGTATTCATCATACGAAGAGCGTGATTTTTAATACTACTTGTTTACATAATAATAAACTATATGCGTACTTGTCGGCTTAAACGTGATTGTTAACATACACAATAATATTGTTTTGTGTCCTCCTTTCTCTTTGCAGGTTGTTCCTGAAATTCTCATCATTATTACTCTTTTGATAAACAAATAAAGTTTTTTTTAGTTTCATGTCTTATAACCAGTTATAATTCATGTATCAGATAAAATTCACGATGTAAAGATTTTTTAAAATTAATTTTAGCCAAATACTCAATCATTTTTATTTTATTTATTTTAAATTTTGAAAACGTTGCATATTACAAGATTAAGGCATTCAAAATATGACATAAAAAATTAAAAAGAATTTAAATTAAATATAATTAAAAAACCTACAGAAAACAGTAAAAAAGCACATCTGTATGATATCAACAACTGAGGCAACTTCGTTAAAAATAACTATTGTTTTTGGTGTTGGCATAGTTACATACCATATCCATTCTGAAAGTAAAGTACATATATAGAATTAAACATTGTAAAAACCACTCTAGAAATATAGTATTATATAAAATATCGATCTCCGCATTGTAAAGTCTTAATTTGACATATCTCTTTGACAAGAGTTGACCAACCTAGTCCTGCATATGTTAAATTTTAAAATCCTTTAAAAAAAGTATGATAATAAAAAGTATTTCTAAATAATTTATCTAAGAAATTTCTAAATGTGATAAGGAAATGCTTTAAATTAGTTATTTGAAACATTTGACTATTGATATTCCAAATAAAAACAATGAACACAAACTTCGGAAAGTGTACTAATGAAGAAGACAAAACATTGTTTATTTAATTATTATTTTTGACTTATGGTGCTTGATGGAAATTAATTTTAAATTCTAAATTTTTTGTTGTTAATTATAATATTCTTTTATTTAAAGCGAGTTTTCAAGTATCAATTCTCATACCATTCCATATCAACTGTAGAAAAGTAAAAGGAGACTAAATTTCACAGGAGGTACGTATATTACGATATGTATTTGTACGAGGTAAAAGAATATTTAGTGATTTTGGGTCAAAGTCAAAAATATTTAATATACATAACATTTAAGAGTATACAATTATAAGAAGAGTTATTTAAAAAAGCAAATGAAATTGATGTGGTGGAAGTCATTTTGCTAGTCGAAAATTTTACAGGTCATGCTTTTTTCAAAATAAAAAGCTTAATTTAAAATTTGCAGCTTGAATAGTTCTGATAGAAAGTGCATTAAGTTGTATTCGCTGTAATTATCTAAGCAAAAGTTATTTTCAAAGAACTAAGGCTTACGTCTTTTTTCTTTTTTACAATCGATATGTATATTATACATGTTACTTATAACGAAATTGGCTCTAACAAACTGTATCCGCCGAGAATTTAGCACCTTTGACTGGAGCCATAAAATCAAAGGTGCGAATAAGCATTATACAAGGCAAAATTTGAAAAGCATATTGTAAAGCATTTACAAATCAGGTTTGTGAATGTATATTAATATTCTCCATGTATTCGTACAAATTTAAATATGTATACATATACATATAAACCCTACATACTATTATTGTTAATATGAAAAAAGTATTTAATGTCCAACTGTCACAAGGTGACTTCAAAATTATAAATTTATTTTATAAGCTTTTGTAATATTTTATAAGATATTTCAAATAATTTCGAATCTCATAAAGGCTAAGGCAAACTTTAATCAATAATAAAAATGTACACTTTGAGTATTGACAAATATAAATTATGTAAGATATTACGTATTGCGTAACAAGTAACTGAATTAAAAATAAATAGAGTAAGCGTAAAACTATTTTCGTAAATAACTCAGTTTAAAGTTATTTCTTATTATATTATTAAGTTATTTCACACATAATTTTATGCCGCTTAAAAAAGATTTATAGATCATAAATTCAAAACGCACAGACGTTTGACGTCGCCTATTAATCTAAGTGATCATTTTAGGAAAACTATTATTTGAATTTTAAGCTCAAAAATGCTAAAAATTAAAAACTCATATTTTCACTGAAATGTTATATTATTGCATTGAATATATTAACCACATATATAATTTTTATATTTTTTGTAACCATGTTTTTGCAAGTGTGATTAAAAATAAATAGAAAATGACAACCGTTTCAGTTAATTAATATTATTGTTAAAAAATAAGTAAGCTAAATTTTATGTAATAAAAACACCTTTGAAAATTTCAATATATCACTATTATTTATTATGACATTGATAAGTACTTTACATAATCGACATTAAAAGAAAAAAGGACAAACCCTCAATTTTATAAAATAAATTTTTAATCGATAATAACAATGTACACAACTTAAAACATGTTCTACCAAAAGAATGTATGTTGAAAATACCAAAATAGTGTTTAAATTTTGCTTTTGAGTTTGACAAAAAGATGGTGAGTGAAATTAAGGACATGGAAAAAAAACTTTGGACCACATCAATTTTATTAGTTTTTCTTAAATAACTTAATCTATAATTGTCACACTATCACATTGAATGAATAAAATACTAGTTTCAGTCTTCATGTAATTTAAGGTTGTGTCTATGTGATGTTTTGACTTTTGACTAAAATCGTTAGATAATCGTTTGTTGTGCCTCCTGTACATTTTATTTCATGTGGGTTACTTCCTTTATTCTTCTCACAGTAGATATCGCTTTTTGAAAAAAGCTATCAATCCAAAAGTTGAAACTGAAATATTCTCTGTTAATTAAGTATTCACTTTTTGGCAAACATTTTTTTAAATAATAAATTATCTTATTGTTATTTTGTGTGTATGAATTTTATTCGGTGCCTCACGAATAGCCCTGTACGAGCAGCTACAAAACAAATTTAAACAGTAGTCAATGATTAAGAATGCACGCATTCAGGCAACAACATATGAGTGCCCGATGGAGTATTGCACCCAGAGTCCATTGTATGCAAATGTTTGCAGAAGGAAAAGGTGGCTTGTCAAAAGAGGCTCCCGGCCTCAACACGGCACTCTTTCACTCTTCGTCGTACTAGGTGTCTGCAAAGATTGCGATCTTTAAAACCTCCTTTTTACCAGTTATGTCTTAATGCCTGAAATGGTTTAACTATTTATTTATCCGTAATAAAAAATACTCCACGTTATTAAAACATTTTAAAAACAAATTAAAGACGAAAACTACAGTAATAATACATTCTCTGAAAATAGAGTAAGTTCTATTCCCGCATATATTCCGAATTATTTCAAACCTGAAAATGCAAAACTGGATGTCTTTATTTAGTAAATATCCCACAGCCGATTCTCGTAAAGAATAATCTGTAAAGACATGTTATCATATTACAGAGAGACATATACTCCACCGTTGTATCGGACATCTTCACACTGTGTGTATCCATATAATTTATGTTCTGAGCAGAATAAAAATCATAAATATTTTGCTATGAGACCATCAAAATCATGAGGCTAATACTTAATATTTTTAATATTTTTATATACGGATAGCTGAGTCGTAGGGTATTCTTGTTTAGGAAACGAATTTTGCAGATTCAAATCCCGTTTATGGGAGCCTAATAGGTTAAATAAATTGTCAAAAAATATTATGAGATATTTATATACATCCATATCAAAAAGAAAAATTTCGTTGTATTGATATTTCTTGACTGATTGAGCCGTATAAATTTCTGACTAACATTGCTTATATCTGAAGTTTTCATATATTTCAATATAACAAAGCTGAACTTATATCAAAATAAACGGCTTAGTTTGGAGTAACACTGTTCAAAATTTTCGTTTATAAAATAATAATTACAAATTAGTACATTGTTTTACCTCTATATAAAATAATGTACAAAAAAAAGCTTTGGAACATTTTTATAATTAGCAGGTTTACTTGAAAAAAAAGTTTATTACCATTACGTCACTATTTTCAATGTCTTGACTGAAGCTATTTTATTTTATTAAAAATTAGTATGCCCTAAATTATCTTCCATATCAGTTTTTATCGCTATAAATGAAGAAAAACAGTAATTTAAAAGTGTGAATGTATAAAGTATTATTTAATTTATATAAGTAAATTATTATTTGATTTTTAATCTTGACATTAAAATAATTTAAATTGTAATACATTGTAATGGCCAAACGTCAACTTTAATCAAACTGTTCGCTCATACCAGTATATGTTGTATATTCTGTTAAATGGTATTTTATTTTATTAACCAAATGAATAGTTGGTTCAACTCCATCAGGATATCGGTTTTGAGCTGCTAAAAAGTGAAATTCTGTAAGTCGAATACGTGTAGTACGACACCCTGGTTGAAAACATTTTTTATCTCAAAATTTGAAAGTTATTTTTTATAAAAATAGTTTATTGATTAAATCAAAATATATGTTTGATATTTTTTATAATATATATACTTTTCAACCATGTCCGCATTAAATTGGTCTTCATAACATGAAGACTTAAGTTGACAGATTGTTTTTATTTTTATCAGGATTGGTTATAAATTAATTATTATACTCATTGGGATTCGATATAGAATCTTAAATCTTTAAAAATTCCGAGTTCCATAGTACAAAGTGCCCATATATGAATTTTACCATAGAGGTGGTTTTTTAAGAGACTAATTTTTATCCGTCAGAATGATTAAAAACGGCAAAAAATGATTACTCATAATCATAATAAATTGTTAATATTTTCGACTGATGGTGCTTGATGGAAATTGATTTTAAATTCTAA
>JAGVSQ010001972.1:0-26537 GCA_022683975.1 Rhyacophila evoluta | reverse complement strand
TCTCCGTAATGTGAAGACGTTTCGACAGTTTATCTTTTTACGAGAATCGTTTGTCGAACAGTTTCTCAACCCAATGGGCATTCAGTCCTGCATTGTTAGATTTTTTTTAAATCCAACACCAGATAGGGATTCGAACCCGCATTCCACGGATTGCTAGTCACGCACGCTACCAATTGCGCTAACTGCTAAGGTACTAACTTTATGACGGTCTTTAAATTTGATTAGTATACCATTTTTGAGCGGTATTTGTTTTTTAGTTACATGCGTTCGTTTTTAACCTTTTATATGCTACGCCGACGTAGCTGATCTCAGTAGCAACAAGTATATATATGCTAAATAAAAGATGCATTATGTTTTGCCCATTGCAATTTTTATAAACCCACAGGCGTAACTGTGTATAATATAATTTATTTCATAGATTGCATGTTAACTCGCATGAATTATTATTAATAAATAAAGAATATAATCGCGTTTCGTTACCAAACACTAATTTCCAACGGGTTGAGTGATCACCTGACATCATGTACTCGAAAAAGATAATATTAACAGCTATCGGAAAAGTCAATATGCTGCGTACATGTGTATTGGTTACAAAAGTTTACAATCAAGATCTGTGAATAATGTCAATTCAATAAATATAAAGTCACAGTTATTAAACAGTGCTTTACAAAATGATGAGTATCGTCAGAGGTTTATGTTTAAGCATACCGCACTATGCGATTTAAAAGACTGTAATTTTTTTCGTTTACTGCTACCATAGCAACAAAAATACTTGATTGGCATTAATAAAACAGTTACAATGTATTTTTATTTAACATTGCAAAAATAATATTTTTTTAACCTTCGTTAGTTACGCAAGTAACCCTGAGTGATTTTAGCAAAAATTAAACTCATTGCAGAAAAAATTGCAACACGAGCAATGAAATTGAGGACGAATTCTAATATTTTAAATTTTTCAATAACATTCAATACAAAAGTAGAGTTATTTTTTACGATATTTAACTGGATGTTTCGTTTCTAATACCATATACCAAGAGCGCATATGTATATAAGAAACAGTTAAATATAATATTATGTATAATTAAGGTCTTAATAAATGTTTTAAAACCCATTTTTTCTCTTATCACCGTAGAAACATCTCCACAGTGTGAAAGTATACGTTGACATATCGCAAACTACAAGTTACATGTGTAATGAACAATTGGGCAGCTATATCCCGTATTTAAATACAAATTAAAACAGGATTGAACCCGCGACAAAACGTGCCAAGCGATTCAAAAGCGAAAAATTGGCGACTGTGGCAACACCAATCGCCAAATATAAAATATTTTTTCTACAATTTATGTTTAAATATATATAGATATATATATACATTTTCCTGTTAATTTCATAAAGGTATCTAATATAATACTGACTAGCTTATATAATATGAACATTACAAAGTATAAAAAAATGTGTTAAAAATTACAGGCGAGCAAAAAAATATAGGCTTGCTCTAAAATAAAAATAAATCACAATCCGAAATGTTATGCCGATCAGCTGTTGCTAAAAAAAAATGCCACAAGGTTAAATTCAGGCCACGTGGCACGCACCACGTGCTGGACTAGACAAATTTAATAATTTATTATCGAAAGGATTCATATTTTTTATTTGGAATTAACTGGATGACATTATAAACACTATTAGAGAGGAGAAATATATATTTTTTAAATGTAATTACAAGCTAGATTGATGATATGTGGAAGTTATTACAATCATATCATTTATATTTAAGCTAGAAAAAATACGTAAACACTGCGAAGAAAATTATAACGAGTAAAAAAGAGTTGACTTCAGCATTGAAATATTCCCTTATGCTCTTTCGATAATTATTATGTTTTATAAAGAAACGAGAGACTATTTATATTTCTCTTCACAGAAACACATAAATCAGTCATATGTGTTCAATTTCGACCTCAAGTGATCTTTTCATTCCGAAATAGGAGCGGTCATATATGGTAAAACACATGTCATATACATGAGTTCTATGAGTTAAAAATTGATCTCAAGTGCTCGTTTGATTCCGAAATGGGAGCGGCCACACGTGGTAATGTTATACACATTCCTACTAATCTGGAATAAATTATCAGTTTATTTTGTTCCTTGTTTGGAAATAGAATAGCATTGTTTACAAATTGGCATATCCGATTGGATTAATTTTATGATAGCGATGAAAGATTTTAGTGTTTAAAAAGTGTGCATAAATAATTAGCTCACTAATAAAAGAGTTAAATATCGAAAATTTCTTAAATAAATAGATGTACCAAACATTTATAATACATACTTCAGGCCAATTATTCTTGCAGTTCGTCAAGGAAACTAACATTTGTTTTTTTTTCTTCTTAATTATGATTAATCTTTGCATTTCAAATTTATGTAAACGCAGAAGGGAGCTGATTCGTGCAGATGCCAATTAAATAATAATAATGAACGTTCGCCATAAAATTAAAAAAAGGGTTCTCAGAACTCACCTAGATATAATCTTGATGCGAAATATTAACCGTGAGTTTGGCATTCTGTGCACGGGTTCCCATGGCGGGCCGCCGGTTGGCGCAGGAAATGGCGTCTGGGTTGGCCGACACACTGCCAGGAAATGCATTTTTAGCGAAACGGCAGCCGTAACTTGTTCGGAACAGACGACGGTCAAATGAGTCAGCCTTGCAGCGCGCTTATTTTGGTTATATGCAACAACTGAAACAATAAAATAATAAATATAAGTAAACTACAAAAGCATACGCGAAGGTTATTGATTACAATATCTGCACCTAGGAAGCATAATTAATATACATTTAAAAAACTTTACAGGAGAGCAAAAAATAGATTCCTGTGTGTATACCTGCCCCAAAATGAGGATGAAGTTCTCTTATTATTAATTATTATATCGATTTGGAGTGTTATTAACTCCTCCATAATGGAAAAAATCTCATTTAATTGATGAAGTCATTTCTGTTAAAAATGCGCGTGATACCTTCGAGACAATTAAATTGTATACATTAATTCATTGCTTCGCAAACTTTTTCGTTTTGTGCTCGTTTTTCAGTTCTCGCGCTACCAAAAAATTATGATTTCTCGTTTTTTTAACGCGCGCTAGTAAAATTTCGCGGCACATCCCGTAAATACATCCATTATATCAGGATCCTACTGCAAATTTGTAAAAAAATATTTCAAAATTAAAACTATAACATGGTAGAGCAATATTCATCGGTTATTGTTTATACCATGTTCGCTCCGAAAGTGGAGCATATGATTCTACAGCGTGAAGATATCCATTCCGAAAATGGAATATATGTGGATCTACACAATGTGAAAACATGTCTTGACCGATTACTTTTCATGATGATTGATTAAAAAAATCCAATAGATGTGGGAATCGAGTCCGCATTCTTCGGATAGCGAGGTGCGCGCGTTATCCGCCAAGCAAAACCGACTAAAACGTGGAAATTAAATATTCGATTTTCTGTATTAAATGAGTCGACTTAGAACAAAGACTCACATACGTAAATAATTTTATGAATAAAAATAGAAAAGAGACGTAAAAGATAATAAATATATAAGAAAAAATAAGACATATTGTGCAGTCTATTTTGAGTACAAAACTGACAGTGTTTAATGGCAGCGTGAATGGATGTGTTGAGAATTTATATTTTTGTCATTGGCTGGGATGTTCGTGGGCAAGGAAGACGGAGAACATTACATTGACGTGATTCAGCCGGACACCAAAGGTTGTTAACACACAAAACCCAGCTGCGAGCCGGTTGTCGGCGTTACAGGGTAATTAATACACACACGTGTGCTGTCTGAATGTTCCTACTGACGATAGATATTTATAATATGCAGTATTAAATGAAATATCAATACACGTTGATTACATACAAGAATCGTTTGCAAAGAATTCTAATGTTCCAATTAAATTGTAAAAGCAGTTTAGGCAACGAATTTAAATGTAAAGACTCATAATATTATTAATTGAAATGTATTTTTTTTTAATTTATCATAACTGTTCTTTATGTCAAGTGCAACAAACAAAGCAACTGTACAAAAACAATATTATTCGACTCAGGATATTTGCATGATAGAATACTCGTTAATTGGCCACTTACAGCAAAACACAAAACATAGATACATATTTACAATCCTTAATTGTGATTTTTTGTTATTTGTTATCATTGGCAACAATATATTCTTTAGATCCATCAAAATATGTAGTAAAAAACACAATAAACGATTATAAATATATTTATTTTGTGCTTTACTACAAAGTGGCCTATCACTGGATAGTTAGTTTACCCTGGTGCATAAATCAATTTCGAACATAAGATTTATTGATTGTATTATTTAATTATGGAACAGATATGATGGGGATTTAGGCATAGTTATACAATGTCCAAATAAGAGATCCATGTTAAAATATTATAGTAGATAATTGTATAAACAAAATTATTTTCTGCATCTTACGGCGAGTGAAACCGTCTCTTCTTCTAGGACCTCGAAATTGAGAGGGTTTATTTATTCGGAATGGGAATCCTGTATACTAATTGACATCCCAAGATTTTGGGAAACTGCAGCTGAAATACATCGGGTACTGTGAATAAAATTTCATTCCTGGCGCGAAGACATGACTTAGGCGGAAGTAATATATATATATAACATCGAATGAAGGACCTACAAACTTCCATGTTTGTATAACGAAGGGATAGTACTTATATCTCTGACTGGGTCAAGCAGTCGAAAGAGTCTAAATTATGTATTATTATATGATACAATGAAGTCGTTATTGTATTCTCAGTGTATCGGTTTGCAAAACAAATTTGTTGGCAAACTAATTTAATTCAGTTCATTTCTTATTATAACATTACGAATTCCGGAATATAACGAACAATTAATCTTGTTGCACTTTCGATTGCCAGACTGAATTTGTATTTACGGAAATTAATAAATGTGAAGCATATATATTAAAATATTCTGTAGTGTGTTGTACGAGTTGTTTTGGGTTACAAAGCAAGACACGCATAACTATGTAATGACCCAAGCACGATGTTCTAGATTAGAAAATTTCTAGAAGATTCTGAATCATATGCAACCAACTAAATCAGTGGTCTTCAGGGGTATCGTTAACAAATTGAGGGGGGTAGGTCCAGAGTGAACTTATTCCACTATGTAAAATTTCCACCTTTGAATTTTGGCACAGTGGAATAATTTTACGTTGAATCTACACCCCTCAAGTATGATCGTTTGTAATTATGCAGCAATTATTAACATCCAACTCCGTGACGATCAATCCGTCCCTTTAATATATTCCAAGAGTTTATTACTCACCCAAAAGAATCGTCATCGCTCGGTAAAAAAAAAAAATGCGGTTGATTGACTGCACTGCATTCATTGCTCGCGTGAAATTTATTTAAATTACAACACTCCGTGGAAAGCACTTAATATTATCTTTGAAGAGTTCCAAGAACCTCGACCGCCGCCGCAGATAATGGAAGGAAGGATTTTCGAAGAAATCCAGTGACAAAGAAAATTCCGCAAATAGACTTATACATCGATGTGGAGTGGTTTTGATAGAAATGGGTTTGTCCATATTAATAAAATGCAATGGTCGTTATCTCTTCAGGAACAAATAAAGTATATGCATGTTATCAATGTGTAATATACTAGATACACATACACACACGTCCTACTCGTATTTTTGTTATTAAAACTTAACAAGTTGTTTACAGTTATGTTCGTCTTAACGAAACTCGTGGGACAACCCTTTTTGATCCCTAATACTGAATACAAGAAAAATTTTGTTACATATTGAAGAATTTGTGTACGGGATACCAACACATATACGTTATACTGGAAATGTCGTTATTTCGGTATTTGTTATACAGAGATTTGACCAGCAATATAAATGGCATTGATATTATTGAACACTCTTTGACACATTTTCGAAAAAGAATACATGGTAGGTCACCATTGTATAATTACACGATATTGTGACATATAAGATAATATCAAGATGAAATGCGGTATGAAAAATCTCACTCTATCGTAAGACTTGCCAACGTTCGTATATGTGTATCGTTATTTGCGAGCCGGATTTCGCCTTTCAGGCTGTATTTACATCGATGATAAGTTAAGACACATTGACAAAATAAAAATATACCCCTAATATACATATCGACCGTGGAAAGGAAAAAGGTTTCCTTCGGTTTATTCAATAATCATAATGTATACAACTTAATTAATACACATTTTATCAAAAGGATGTGAGCTGCAAATGCTTAAATAATCTAACTTTAGCTTTAAGTTTGAAATAAGGAGGACAGTGAAATCTGAGACGAAGAAAAGGGACTTCTACAAATGTAGCGTATTAAATTAATATCACATTAAATAAATAAAATACTAGTTTTTGACTCAATGCACTTCAATGTTAGTGTTTTTGATATTTTGACGCAATATAATTAAATAGACGTTTTTGTGTCTCCTGTAGAATTTGTTGTGTGGGTTACATGCTCTTTCCTCTCCACAGTTGATATAGTATTTGACATAGCTGACAATCATCAGCGGAAGGATGTAACGATGATAAACAGCGATGCATCACCAGGCTATGTGAAGAAGAAAAAATCAGTGATTACTCTCGGGTAATTCAAATACAATCGAAATTGCTCATTCAAACGCTATACAATTTAATGACGGACTGGACAAATCGTACGGATCATTTCAAGATGCTTAGTATCGAGACTGAAATGTTGATAAACCAAGGCTTTTTAGCTAGAAGAAATGGATAGAGATCTGCGAGTTCTTGCCACCAGTAAATGTGTGCAGTAAGGATAAGCCATATTATAATAAATAGTCTTGAAGAAGCGTAACAAACCACGTTCTGGGATGTAATATTGAAGCGATGATTTTGATGTGTGCATGCATAGTTTAATTAGTCAACATTTCAATTATAATTTGTAGGCATTGAAATCAAAAATTAAATAAAAAGAGGCCGAGGTTAGAAATTTTCTCGGGGCCGATTCTGAAAAACCACGCACATTTTTTTTAGCCTCTAGTAGATAAATAGTTAGTACGAAACGTCGATTATGATTATTTCGAGTGCTAAAAATTAATGCGCGATTGAAGTATCCAAAATTACCGACGTGGTGGGTTTTATTTTATGGCCTGGCGTACTGAAACGGCCCTGGTTACATTCCGCGACGGTGATGGATAGCAAATAGGGTTGCCAACTTTCAGTGCGAGCACGTTAATCAAACCGGTATTAGTTGGAGTACCGAAGTCCAGCATGGATATTCAAGGACATCCTTGCGACTACGTTTGAAGTTTAATTTAGATTATTGCGATGTAAACTGGGTACTTACTTGATTCTGATTTAAAATTAAAGAACTGTCCTTAAAGCTTCATCCTTGAGTAAAAATATTATAATTGTCAGCATTCTCTGAATGAAGTTTACTAATTTACCTACATACTACTAGTTGGGAAACCCTTAGTTAGTACATGAAGAATCGTTATTAGTATTGATAACATATTGGATATTATTGATTTAAATTCAACTATAATCTCAGAACCTCGCATGTAAAACAACACAACATCTTTAATATACACGAAATGCTCAATATATGAAAAAGAGGATACTGATTGCACAAGTGAGTATCGTTATGGCAAATCTTTTGTATGCTATGGTAACGGCAGTAGCTCCTACTACTGCTTGACCAAGCGCTAAAGCGATAAAATTACATTAGTCCCAGATATTAGGGACGGCAACGCTGCGACGAAAAAATATTAACCATGACAAATGGAGCTGTGTCCAGTCCGCATTTTTGGATATTTAAAAACCGTGCACATGTGGATTCGAGCCTGTGCGCTTCGGCACTAGAGAGCACACACTGACGTCTATGCCGTGGGAGGGATAAATAATTGATATATTCTGAAATTGTGGCCGCCTTTCGTGACCGTATGCCCTTCATAAGCCGAGATTGCACTACCCTGCGCCAGACAAGAAAACACAAATAAAAAAGAGCAACTTCGTAAAACATATGAAACGACTTAACCTTCGCCAATAAAATAAAAATAACTATACATCAGTGATCAAAATCAGACATCGTAAACCATCGATCGATTCACAAAGCATTACTTAACTTAATTTTAACACTCATACATTCCATTGAAATATTGGCAACACAATGCACACTATCCAAGTGTGTCCATTTTTAAAACAAAGCTTCGTTATAATAGCATTTTTTTAAATCCATAGCCGCTTATAATGACCTGGTAACTGTTTGTCAGCGAATCGTTCATTTCTGTTCTGAATTCTGAAATCTATGTCCAATTTATATTTAGAAGGGAAATTATACAGTTATGGTAAGTCCACAACATCCGATGCCTGGACCACCGAAACGTACCAGAAATAAACCATACTTGTCGGAAAAAATATATTTTATACATAAAACGTTAGAAAATTCGGCCGGCTTCCAACAACAGTTCCAAGTTCGAGTATGGCTTCTTTCCAATCTGGCACTTCGACTACAACGACTATTACAGATAACTAACTCCATAAGGACTTTTTAAGCCTATTTCCGATCCTACGCCATATCCGCACAGCTGGATATAATCTACTCCACTAGATTATGCTAAACCATAGGGATCGTGCGATCTAACCGAAGAACTGTCACTTTAGTGGAATCTCCATATAAACTTAGATTCATATCTTCTCTTCCATGATGGATTGACTCCTATAGGCGGTGGACACTTTATTACGAGCATACATATTCTTTCCGATCTATTCTGGTTG
Source organism: Rhyacophila evoluta (assembly GCA_022683975.1). NCBI lineage: Eukaryota > Metazoa > Arthropoda > Insecta > Trichoptera > Rhyacophilidae > Rhyacophila > Rhyacophila evoluta. The sequence goes on along the minus strand of JAGVSQ010001972.1, from coordinate 17,722 downwards.
TCTCCAGGTCTCAAAAGGCGTACACGACTATAACTTCACAAACTATCCTTAATTCCCAAATACGACGAATGGGAAATGCCGCAATGAGCCTCAATCGATATACACTTCTGAAGATTGGTCAAGTATGATGCATGACGGAAATTATTTTAGTATTAAACGCTTGTTATAAATAATGTTTCACTTCAGAAATGTAGAACTGAGAAAAGTAAAAGAAGTAGAGATATGGCTTATAATTGCGAAATATAATTCAACAAATTATTTAAGTCGAATTGATAGGTATGGTCTAGATTATGGCTGTTATACACAATGATAAGCGAGACTTATATATAATACACAAAAGTGAGAGCGTAGTATTATAAGTCTAATATAATATTTATCCAAGTAGTGTGAACGGGGTTTCTACTATTATAATGAATTGATTGTATATATCTAATCATTAAAGCTGATAAAATATAGGGTACTTACGTAATTTGTCCAAGTTGCTTAGCAACAAACAACGCGAGGGACTACACGAAAAGTGCACGACCACTGACGATATTAAACTATTGGACCTTCATAAATTCGCGCAGTGACTGGGCGAAACGTGGGGGCGATATGCAGGCGAGCACGCCAGAGGAAGAAGGGGGAGCTCGCAACTGTCTGGGTCCTTCACCCGCGAGTCCCCTACCTCCCCACTCCGACCGATGCAAGACACGGGCGGCCGACAAAACCGGCGCGCAACTCGATTCGTCTCGAGCGACCGCAACGTACGACTTTCGGCAAGAAAATGAATTCGCGAAATCACATTTTGAAGGCCGCGAAGGGCACCGCTCGTCAATCTGCGGACCGCGGTCGATTGACTAACCTTATTTTATGCCATAAAAATGTCAAACTGTCAGAACGGTGGCTTGGAACAATTGGTTTTGCCTATAAGTCTGTGAGCCTGTATCCCACTTAATGGTGCGTTGAATTGCATAATTCCAATCACTCCCCATAAAAATAACGATCAACGAATTTAATCTATCCATACAATTTACCTATTAAACAGTATTTATTTATTAAACTATTTTTTTTTTTTTGAATTCAGCAAAATCCCTTTACAGACGATTTCAAAACACGTTCCACATCCCCCATTTTATTTTGTTTACATCCAGTACACCTGAAAATTCGAAAATAAATATTGGACTATGGATATCTCGCGTGATGAAAGCGGTGGATGCGAATAATAAATATATTTTTTTATATCCATTGATTTTTATACAAGGAAACCTGTGCACCATTATTTTTATTTTAGAATACTTTTTTACACGGAACGTATCCACCGTGCAAAAAGAGAGCTCGGTGTAATTACGCCAATAAAATTATTCCTATTAATAAATCTGTTTTAACACTGTGATCAATCATAAGGACAAAAAACATGACTATTAAATAGAACCGATCGAAACTTTATTTAACCATACACATTTACCTATATGACGTGTGTTTTCAAGAATTGACAAACTAGGTATCATTAAGACAGTCGGCAACAATTGCCAGATTATAAAAACACGTGCCAATTAAAAACCATGACATGCTTGTAACATTTCAAATATCCAAATATTTTTCATTATTTGGGATCCGATAATAAACGATCAAAAAGTATGTTAAAATAGTGTAAATGAATCTCTAGAGCCGTTTTTTTTTTACAAGTGACAAGATAGTTTAGATCACGGATTGAATATTTAATGAACGAAATAACCTATTTGATGAACAAAACAACGCAGTATCAAAGAAAAACATTCGACTTCTACTGGTTTACTGTCGGAAATAAATTATTTAATATTACTCAGACCACGATTCGTTCATTGATTACCAAATCGACAAGTATGGACTTCACCCAGGTTGAACAAGTCGTGGCAAGACTCTTCAATGACTCATCCAGTTTCATTGGAGTTACTATATTTAGTTTTTTTCTATTAATATTCATTAGATATGTAAAATGATTATTGCCAATGATAAGCAGCTGTTTTGGATTCGGCTGTTGTGAAATAACATCAGTGTTTTTAGGCCACGAAGCGGTTTACAAAAAAAGCCAACGCAAGCAAAAACGATGTTTGAACCGGATTAAAATTGTGCACAGATGTGGATATGTTCAAGAAGAATTTTGGCCTGAAATATCGTCACATTTTAAATAACTTTAATGGAATCGTGATTATAAAATGAATATAAAGTCCTTTGTCCAATATATGGAAGCACTTGGACTTTATGTATAAAAGCAACATATTTGAAAAAGAAATGTGTGCGGTTTCCAATTATTGAATTGCCGTGAGCATCGTTTATGTTATCAAAAATATATGTACACTTGTCAACCCTAATACGTATATTCGTTATTTAGAGATACCGATTTCATTTTTTGAGTAAGATAATATCGTCGCATTACTGGCAAAATACGTTTAAGTAAAAAAAGTGAGTTTTGAGATAATCTAGTTTTAATATTTAATTCACTATGTTAAATACGTGTTACGACAATTTCTATCAAATAATAAATTATACCTTAAGAAATTGTCGTAAAATGTATTTAACAGAGACTCAAACATCAAAACTCGACTATCTCAAAACTCACTTCTTTTACTTTAACATCTTTTGCCAGTAATCCGACGATATTATCTTATAAATAAAGTCTCATCGTGGTCGTCAATTCTATTTGGTTTTAGATCCTGAAGTCCATCTATGTGGGAATCCAATGGTTGTAAATTTCACTTTGATAGAAGGAACTCTTCAATCTAGCCACGAAAATTCACTGACTTTAAACACTTTAATTATATTTAATCCACTGTGTATGTGTGCATTGTTAAATTTAAATAAAAATGCAACAGAGGGCGATGAAACTTTGGACGATGCGAATAAAAAGAAGGATTTCTGATTAAGTAAACGGTGTACCCAAGTCATAGTTGTAGTAGTTAATGTGGTACGAAAATGAGTCATTTTCATTTGAGATTAAATAATTAATGTCATTCCAAGAAGTGTTGACAGAAAACTGCATGATTTAAAACATGACAATCGCCCTAAGTACACGATTCAATTGAAACAATCGAAAACCTTCATACGAAACTATACGATACAAGTTGTATGAACTTGTTACAATAAGTTCCAACCATACTCCACAGTTTCCAATTGTTATTAATCGTAACCAAAATAAATCAGAATAAAATTCCCTCGTCTGTATTTGTCACAATCTGCGAGGGGTTTATAAATGTATATGATCACTATATTATTTGGAAGATAATGTTTACATTAAAATTTACATAATAACATAAATATGACCCATTCAAGGAAAAATTGTACGTTATTAGTTGTGTAAAAGATATTTATAAAACATGATAATAAGAAATACGTCAGAATAATGCAAATTGCACACCACAGCTGTAAATAAACAATGCTATCTGACATCTGTTAAGAGGAAAAATAAAATCAAGTTGGAAACTCGGCTAGTAGTTTGATACTGGAATTGTTTGAGGTCTTTTTTCTCGGTAAAAAATACCTGGTACAACTGACACAATACACAAAGCAGTTTTCAAATAATTTACTAGTTGCACTCTTGGGCCGGGTGAGGTCCGTGTAAAAACTTCGTATGATGTCGGATTCTGGAAATTGAATATTATTTGAACGCCGACCGTGGGGCGACCGTTTGCTCGCCAATGTCAGCGGTTCGATGCTCCGAAAGACCCTCCTCCTCCGCGTTCTTTTGCTCCAGGGAACGAGCAATATATTATGACGTCCGCGAAGACGCAACACGACGTGTCTCCTGTATACGAGAATGACCTATCTGCACCTCTGATGGCGCACGCGCTATATGAGACATACGTCTACTGCTTCACTGCAGAATTCTCCAAAAACCAAAATATACAAATAATTAAAACTACACTTCACAGTGGACGGAATTGAAATAATATCATCACGGTTTCATAAACACCCATTTTGCCGTAAAGCATCCATCGGTACTTAAACAAAAACAAAAATAAAACAATTCATTTGTATACGGACAAAAGACGACATTGAATTTTTGGCTACAGACAGTTCTCATCTGATCAACGTACAATGACATCCGTTTTTTAAACTTACAAATGTAATAAATCAAACACTTGCTGCATTTGAAACATGGCCGGAAAAATACCACAGAGGCATTCGTTTTTGGGTAGACAAACAGAAATTCATTTTTGGCATTGCAATAGAATTAACAATTACTAAAACCGAAGGAGATCGACTAAAATTTAACTTTAATGATTAGACTGTGTATAATAAAACGACAGAAGATAGTGGAAGTAAAATGTAAAAGGACTTGACAGAAAATGCGAAGGTGTTTGTTTGATAAAAGTCCAAAAACACCAAAGGGAATTACGAGAACATCAATGAAATAATCCGTACTATGCAATAACTGCAATACCTTCACAACTGTGCAACGGATGCAATCATGTAATCCATCTTACGCAGAGGACAATTATTCAAGTCGGGTTGACCAACTAATCCAGTTGATGCGAGGGTAATAAAGTAACTAAACGCCGGTTCATCAGGTAATTTTTGGCATTACACTGGATGAAAATATATATATACACATTAGTACTTATTTTAACTGGATAAAGACAAAATGTTGAATTGTGAAAATTCAATTGATTCTTGGCAAATGCGGAAGTGCATTTAGTAATTACTGATCGGTTGAAAACACTGATTACAACCTTCTTAGATTGCCACTCAAATGAGTCAGCAAAAATAAAATATTTTGTTCAAAATCTACACGTGATTCAAAATGTTATATAAAATTAATATATCGAGATAAAAACGTAAGAACGATAATAATATGAAAGAGTAAAATATACTAAGCATTGGTATGGAAACATGACGTTGAATCGCCATTTCCGTTCGAATGCGGATCACGCGGACATTTAGTGTTCGGTGCTAATGCCCCGGAGTCTTAAGCACAAATAATGTCAGTGAATTGCAATTACAAAACAAGAATCAAGCCTGCATATACAGTTCAGAAAGTTCACAGTGAACAATGATTGTCTGATTGATTAAAAACCGATCGGAAAATCACAAAATTTTAATTTGTCAAAGGCAATAGAAGGTAAGAAGAAAATGACTTGTTGGTAGCAAGGATAATTAATGTAGATGTAAACACACCCGCAGATCTAAATAAAACTATATATGGCATCAAGGAATTTTAAATGAAGTGTAGGAACGAAATCTGTCATAAATATTAAAATAAATATATCCAGACAATTTCGGTATGCAGTAATTAAATAAGTATTCAATAGTGATACATATGTAACGTAACTGAAAAAATAGATACGATATTTGTGAATGTGGTTGAATCACCTCGTCCCCATTAGGTTGACAACGCGTAAAAAATGGCAAGAGTGGGTTAAGCTTTCTGCACCAGTACGATGCAAAAAATGGTGTTGCGCCGAACATTCAGGCATCTTCGGAAAACCAGCTCGCCCACGATTCCGAAGAAAGTCCAACCGTGGAATTAACCAGGGCTTAAAAAAGGCGTGCTAAGTTTAGAATTCATGTGATTAATTATTATCAAGAATGCATCTATTGTAGATAGACTAATATCACTGCTAATTTTAGATTTTTGTCGCCCACTTCAGAACAGTAGTTAGGGACTTGATTACTGTGTATTTGTGTGTAGGAGAAAGAATTTCAACAAATAGCTACTCATAAACTATTTTTCAAAGCCTGTAACGGAGATGTAATTTGCTTTATTGATTTTAATGCAAGAATTCCCTGTCTATAAATATCAAATACACATTGAACGTGAATTCAATATTTAATTAGCAAGTATCATTTCAATACACATTCAGATTTCATGTAATAATTGGGTGCTTTGTACACATTGTGTGACGAGACATTTTCAGTTGAAAACTGATCTCTAAATCAACGAAACCGGCGTGAAATATATATATAAAAACTATGGGAGTATAATATATAAACAGTGTATTTTTTGCCTTTGCGACAAACAAAATTAATCTCGAATATGTACATGCAATTGAACGCATTTCCAATTATGGAAATGCTAGAGATTAAAACACTTAAAATAATTATTTATCTGTGTATCATACATCGCATAAATTTGTATTTATCACTGTATCAGCAAATATTTTTGATTCATAAAATTTAATGAGATTGTTACACATTTTAATGTCCACAGTGGCTCATTTTATAATTAATTAAAATGTTGAAAAACTTTTAATCAAATATTTTAATGGCTGCCGGAAATGGTAAAAGGGTTGCAGGATTGACATTGAGATGAATGGACGCCGTAGAAAGACACTGCATCCATAGAGGCGATTCAACACGAACGGAGCGTGTGGACATACAAGAATGGAGATGTGACGTGGAGACGGTGGTTTACATTGCATACTATAATTGAATACCAAAATGTGACTTGGGTTAATCCGATTCAGTAGCTTTGTGTTCGTTTTAACCATCCCAATGAATAATATAAGGCGTGTAATATTATTAATACATACAAAGAACATCAAGAAATTAATGCAATTGAAATATGCCTATTAGCTCTCTACTCATAGGCGATTTAGTGGTCCAGACGAGCAGCACACTGACCCACTTCAAAAGCATGTGTAAAATATATTTAATAAATTTATAAAAACAGTTTAAAGGATTCTGACGGGAGAATTAATTGCACAATTGTGTTCGATAGAAATTGGGTTGATTATGTTATTTATTTTTAATATTTACACGCGTACTTCAACGTAATTGATGAGAATGATCTTAACACTGAGTTATTTCAAAAATACGAACGGATAACTATCATTATTTATAAAATAATATTAACGCACTTTAAAAGTAATGTCGCATGTACCAACACGATTAACCGACGGCATATGAATTTAGTTGCACTGCCTGTCTTCCGTCCCGTCGAGGCCTCAAGATTTTTTCTTTCTTTTTGTACGTATGCTTTTGGATTTATTATAGGATTAAAAACCACAGCGTAACTGACTTCAGAGTGTTGTAATTTCATTTGTTTCAAATTTAGTACGACGTTACAACCTTGCAACCACAATATTTTCGAACGTAATTCAAAAATTGCATGTTCGTTTATGCACTGTAATTTGAACAAAGAAAATCTATGCTGTCAAATTTACAGTGATAGTGACGCGGGTTATAAAAATGTGTGTAACTTTACACTGTACAAACCAGTTATCTAAAGAGGGAGATAATTATCATTTCTTCGTAAATAAACCAACAGACAATAAAAAAACGTTGTAACCAATTATTGCTAGATGAATTTGCAAATAGACCTGAGCTCAGATAGCAAACCCTGAACTCTCAAAAGACGGCCAAATAAACTTTCGATTGTGTATTTATTGACGTCAGGTGGGAGTATACGAACATTAAAATTTACTTACATTACGATTATGAAGGTCATATTGGCCTTACCTAAAAAATGAGTGCCTTTTAGCCAAGTTAATTTCGCGAAAATACGTGCTATTTGCAGAGATTATTTCGAGTGAAAAGTATGTAGCAAATTCGCAGTGAAATACATTTTTTTTTTAATAAATCTATTTTAAATGCTTAACAAAATGGTGACTCATTTAACCTTTGAAAGGACAAATCGGGTTTCTTTTTGTGCTGGCGAAGTGACTGTACCACTTCGACGTAGCTGCAAATTAGTAAGAAAAATTGATAAGACTGTCAAAATTAATTTAGAATCAACTTGAATGTGTTAATTAAGACTGTGTTGTTAGAATTGAAGACTTCTCCAAGGTTGTTTCCAGAAGGGCATTGAACTAAAACAAGACGAGTGTACTTTTGCTGGTAATGCAATGCTGGTTTTGCTGGTAAGGCCTAAACGTTACATATTTTTTAACAAATGCACCAAGTATAATTACGAATAGATTGTAAATATTATACGTAATTTATTTCATATAAAATAATGAATAATTAGGCCTTTAGACGTATGCATCTACACCAATAAAATGGTTATTAAAACGGACATGTTGATCCAACTCGCGCTAATGTGAATAAGCTAATTAGATAAAGATAACTGCCGATTCAAGTCCGGTGACAGCGAAATATTACCATTAGGCCACGGAGTCGTTTAGGATTAAAGTATGCTCGTATAATTTGTGTAGATAGTGTGTAGATGTGTGAGTTCCTGCGTTGCCAGCGTGGACGAGAGGTACGTACCCTGTCTAGACGTCCCCCTCTGCGCTCTTCACCACGGCCGCCGCCCCCGCAGACATCAGCCGGCACTGCGATACCACACGTCGAAGTCTCCAATAAAAGACCCGATCACCAAGTGTCCAATTATCAAGCAGTAACAATAATTATCGTATCTCTTATCATCAAAGATTTAAACCACTTTTTTACTGTTCAGCACGGTCGGTGGTAACTTTTCAATCTTCCAGACTTGAAAATTTCAAAAAAAGAAAACTTTTTGCGTAATACATAACTTTTCATATGGAGGCATACAAAAATAAACCGCGTCCACCATGCGCGGGTTCGCATTTTCAACTGAAAATTATACACACAATTGAATGTAAAATTTCTCAGGGTTATTCTAACTTTTCGCGAATTTGCAATAATAAAACGGAGGCGCGTTCGAGGTGTACGGACACGACAGAACTGAAGAACTGTTCGCGGTGTAATGAAAATTTAGTTTGATTCGGAGGCGGTCAGAGAAGGCAAAGAGATGCGCGCGCATTCGCGGTGTTGCTATCTCGCTTGCACCGTTCACATAGCAACCGTCAGCTGACTTCCACGAAATAATGTGCCCTCCGTACCCCTCTTGCACTGGTCGCCGTACCCTTCCCCCCCGAAGAGGCAGCGACTGACTGCATCGGCCATGACATTGCTGCAATGTCCGCTCTCGACGCGAAATTTATGATATCGCTTTAATCGGGAACGCATTCAAAGACTTCTTGTGCACAGACTTAATTTATAATATATTTCAAATATTAACACAAATTAATGAAATTAAAGCTAATGCAAGGTATAATTAACATTATAATATAAATAATACATATATGCATGTAATTTATTACAACTAAAACCGAATACATGCAACAGACTAAATAAAACTTGCTTGCCACAAAAAAAAATCCATCAATATAAATATTTCCTCTTGAGTGAGTGGGCCTGTTCTGACTTTACTTTGTCTGGTTACAATTTGATTTTTATTAGCTTAATAAATCCCCTTGTCTCCCCGGTAGCGTTGTTGGTAGCGTGCGCGCCTAACGATCCGGGGAATGCGGGTTCGAATCCCCATCTGTGTCAGATTTTAAAAAATCCAAAAATGCAGGTATGTGTAGATATGGCTAACGGTAGACAAACATTTGGATGAACAGAATAAATGTGATTTTTATGAACGAAACGAAAAAAAATAATCGTCAAATACAAATTTCTTTTCTTCTTTTGTGAACACGAAACTATTATTTATAAAAGTTGTTTGAAAATCACCTGTAAAACAAATTTAGAAAAACAATGAGTCTCTTTATTGCCGTTAATTTCATCATTTGGTGTTAAGATTTTCAAAATTGTCTTCTGTCGGTCGTCAATCAATCTCTCTACGCATCCAATCGTCCATTTTTTTAAAAATATTTATTATGCGATAGCTGAATATAGTGTTGATTTTTTTTATTACTATGCAATAACTGAACCTGGGCACGCATATAAGCTCGACCACTGAGAGGACCAAAAAGTTTTACCCGTAGAACAATGGTTACTTACTATCTGTTCAGTGACTACAATAAATTAATAACCATTGTAACTAATATATTGTGTATTTCTCAAGCCCGGCCAAAAGCTTTAGTCTCCCTAGACTCGTGCTTATTTTTTACCGAAAAGGATTAGTGGTCAAAGGACGTTTCGTGGTATTCACTCTGACAGCTTTGACACAACAAGTTGACACATGGTCCTCTTATCTCCAAATGATTCATTTTAAATATTGCAAAAAAATAACAAACAAAATGGCGTAAAATCATATACAAAACTTCTACAAAAGATTACTAATGCCTTCCTATACAGGAGCGACTTGACGACGACGACAGTAGGTGACCAATCACAGCGAAGCGACGACCAATCACAGTGACGACTGCCTCGCTGTGATTAGTCATCTGCTGTCGTCGTCATCGAGTCGCTCTCTGCGTAAGGAAGGCATACAACTAGTGTCCAGCAGATGTGGGAATCGAGCCCGCATTCCCCGGATGCGAGACGCGCACGTTATCCTTTCGGCTGCCGGGGAGATAGTTACTTAGTAAATAATTACTCAACGATTAACTCACAGTGTTTTAGTCTTTTATCGTCTCCGATATCAGGATAAATTCAGGCATTTGTTATTCTAGTATTTAATTTATTATTATAAATTATAAATGTCAATGTTTTATTCTATAATTTGAAGTGTGAAATATGGAGAGTTTTTTTCCTTCTAAAAAATGAGAATTTAATGTTTTTATTTTTTGTTTTAAAACATTTATAATATTTTTTTAACAAACATCTGTGTCATTTAATGTCATTTTAGTCAGTTTATGTTTGCATTTAATGTATACAGCTTAAAGGTGCAAAAAGGCAGACACAATTTGAACAACGGTCTATAATTATGAGAGTATATAATTATCGTCGTCACCATTTTAATGTGACTCACTTCCAAGAATCGCCTCCGCTCCCGTCTGTTTGCCGAACTCCCTCCAATGGATAAATGGGTCTGTATTTTTCTACATAGTTTTTCGCGTTTCAATCCTTAGAAGGAAAGCCTTGGATATCTTCCATTCTTGAGAAATGATCTGCCCTTCGATTCTCTTTAATGTGTAAATATTAGAAATATTACTATGCATGACACATATAGGTCCTTCGTTTATCTTGTATACATTTAGACCTACCTAGCGAAATTTCTGCTCGTCATCACACATAGTTTGTATAATTTGAGCGACTTGCTCAGGCGTCGGTATTGGATACCGTTGTTTATTTTTCTCTCTCATACTCGCTTCTGTCTAAACCAGTGTTTCTTAAGCATTGCCATGCATGGATAGTACGGGTGTTCCATCAAATATGAAACGTTTGGTCGATATTTGCCGAATGGCTGTTGGCGACACAGCCGAGACGCGGCATAATCTCCTACATGAACATACAAATTGTCGCCTATATCTCGCAGATTCCATTAGAATTAATATCGTGTTCAACGGATCGTACCCAATCAAATTCTCATAAATAATTCTTGAAGACTTAGTGGTTTATATCCAAAGCGAATACTCAGCCCTATTCATAAAGTAGCTCAAAATACTATTACAATTTTCACTATCATATTAAAATTAGAATTATTATAGGCTATTCTTGAGGAGTTATTGTATGTTATATGAAGAGGTCCAACCAGTGCCAATGTGCGCATTATGCACCACACAAGAGCGCCTGAATATGGTAAGCGCATTTTTTACAGAAATGAAAAATAGCTATTTTTACTTAGAATGATATTTGCATAATTAAAACAAGTATACTATAAAATTATGATATACGTGTATATAAATTAGTTAGAAAAAAACTAGAAATTTAAACATGTACAAGATGCAATTCAGAATATAATTAAATATAATAATTTTAATTCACACTGCTTAGATTTATATGCTCCACTTGCGGAGTAAGTATGATAAAAAAAAACTGTGTAACTGTGGGGGATGGGCAAAAAAATGTTTTTGCACAAGGGCACCTCCTACCCACGGTGCGACACTTTATATAGATATTAATTACATAGTGTGGAAACTATTTGACGTGTTATCGGTTATCGATCGATATAAAATAGTTCAACTTTTGCTGAGCAATCGCTGATAATGAATGGTATTGTTTGTCTGATTTTAAAATACATACCAGGAAGCGGCAACGTACGGTACACTCACCTTCTCCAATTGCATGTTGGGTATACAAAGTTATGGCTCAATTCAATTAATTGGAATGAGTCACATCGAAATACCGATTCGATTCCAATTAAATGATTCATATTTCACGTTTCAGGTCAGCGAATCACGGATATGTAATGAAATACAATGCACGAAGGTATGTATAAAGGAAATGTCAAATGTTGGCCAATATTAAAAATCTAATTCCCTACTTCAAGAATCAGTTACAATGGTTAAGAATCCCTCTATAAGAAATGATTCTTTCCTGTCCATTTAAATATTAACGTTAGATTATTTCATTTATATACTATCATTATTTGTCGAAATAATAAGACGTCCACTCTCCCTAAAACACACACGAAAGAACGAGTGTGTTTATATTCATAATCAACTATAAGTCCAGTGAATGTACTCCCTAGATATTTTTCAAAAACTGAAAGAATTCCAGCCTTGATATTGTAGCTCTGAACAAAATATTTAAAATCCTTATCGATCTGAGTATTGGTATGAATTTGATGTGAGGTGAAGAGGTCACCAAAATGATTTTCGTAAACATTTCCTTGGCGGTCACTTTTGAGGAAAAACATTTAAAATCAAATTTCCTACAAAAATATAAAATATACATAATATTATATTATAATATCGACAGTACCCACACAGAACAAATTTTACAGGAGGCATACAAAACGTATATTTAATGATTTTCGGTCAAAGGCACAACCTTGAAGTGCACGAAGACTAAAACTAGTGTTTTATTTACACAGTCTAATATTAATTTAATAAGTTGTTTAAGAAAAACCATTAAAATTGATGCTGTGGAAGTCGTTTTTCCTGGTCGCAAATTCAACAGGCCCTCTTTTTTTTTCAAACTTAAAAGCTAAATTTAGATACTAATTCGGCATTTCCAGGTTACGTCCTTTTGACGAAACACGTATAAAGTTATTTGCAATGTGATTATCGAAAAAAACTATTTTTAATAAACTGAAGGCTTCGTCTTTTTTCCTTTCCACGGTCGATATGTATTCATAATAGTAACCGTTTTGAAGATAATTCAATTTACAGAGTTGTAACTTTTATGTTTCTCGTGAAACGTACATTCTTGCCACACCAACCTTCGATTTACAGTAACAAGGTGCGTTTTTTGCGAAGTGTTGTAGTTTGAAAAATGTTACTTATTCAATAGAATATTGTGAATTTGTGCATTCATTATTATTAATTTACAGTTATTAATCTCAATAGTTACTATACACCTTGAGACTATTCCAAACTGTTTGATTTCCTCTTCAGTTTATTGTTCTATTGACTTAGTAGTACATAGTGTGTATATTAATAAAATTAAAACAGAAACTATCAAAAACTGAAACGGTTCGTCTGTATCATCGATTATTTGCACAAATCAGCCCAGAGCGTAAAAAAATAGTGTGTTACTAAGAAGTATAAAATATCAAGGCCACGGAGGGCAAAGGTTGGGAAACGCTGTCATAAACCAGCCAAGGATTGTTCTTTATATCTTACACGAAAAGTGTTATCTCTTTTCTTGGGCAATCATAATGAAAATTTCATATACACGTAGACATGTCAAACACGTGTTCTGTTTCGTATAATATCGATTTTCATTTCAAAGCCATTTTACGAAGAGGCCTCGTGTTTTTTAACCTCGTGATAGGATTTGTCTTAAATCAATAATTACTTCGTCTCTTTCTCGCAGAGAGATTATTGGTAATTTTTTTCATTATTATTCATACAGATAAGTAACCGGTTATTGTATAATGACAACGCTGACTAATGTAGGTACGAGTATTTCCAAAAATAGCTTTCTGTAGACATAAGTCATTCGCTCATTCGTTCGATCGGGTCTTTTTCATTTTTATTTCAAATAAAACAAGATTGATGAAAAGTATGAAGTGACTGTTAAATTACAGATAGACGTCTATAACGCGGTACATGGACAGCGCGGTTCAATACAACGCGGTTTCAGAAATTTCAGATATTTATTTTTTCATTTTATATTACAAATCGTCTATGGAAAGGAATAGCACGTAACCCACGCAGAACAAATTTTACAGGTGGCATACAAAAACGTTAATTTAATGATGTCGACTCAAAGTCAACATATTGAATAGACACAACCATAACGTACACGAAGATTAAAACTGCTGTTTTATTTCCCGAATCTGATATTAATTTAATTAGATATTTAAGAAATACTAATACAATTGATGCGGTAGAAGTCCTTTTTCTTTATCGTAAATTCGACAATCCACCCGATTTTCAAACCTAAAACTAAATTTAGATACTCATTCGGCTTCTGCAACTTACGCCCTTTTGGCAAAATTCGGTATAAATTGTGATTATCGAAAGGAATTTAATTCGAAAAAAACTGAAGGTTACCTTCTTTTTCCTTTTCATAGTCGATATAATTATAATAATTGATATATATGTAGGTACGTGCGTTCATTGTAAGCCTTCTGTGCCGGCTTCCATATCCTCTCACTGAATGGAGCATATAGACACCACATGCCGCCTCCAAGAAGCCGTATTGTGCACCAGTACTCTTGCATTTTCCTAAATCATACCTGCGTCCGCCGAATACATTCTGTAGATAGTATTTAGCGGCCTTAAAAGATGTGGAAAACCAAACGGCTTGATGAATATGCAGGTCGGGTTAAGCCTCTCTTGAGGCATCCGCAATATGTAGCCGAGCCTTGTCCAGCACCACAGCTTCACTTTGTCAGTGATTAGTGGCTGCATGGTCCGTTTTTACATCTCCTCGTTACGATTAATATGATACCACTGTAACCCCAGAATCTGCCGCAAAAAATTACAATATAAAAACTAAATGGTGAATGTTCAACGCGTGCCTTCTGTCAGTGCTACTCTACGATTGCGAAACATGGCACCCAACAAATGTACAATATAAAGCTTTGACTAGGAATATGCCCACAATATTAATTGTCAAAACGAATGTTTTTGTTTTTATTATAATCTTTGACATATTCTTGAAAACTTCATAAACATATTATTATATAGTAAGCACAATTAATCTTTTTCGTACCTAGCTCTAACCAGTATATTTATTTTTATTGTTTTATAATAATGTAATCAAATTGAAAACAATTGTTTATTTTCGTACGTTATATCCCACGGTAAAATCTATTTTGCACCAGACAAATGAAAAAAAATGGACTAAATTAGATACATAATCAAATAAATAATTAATGTTAACGAAGGTCGAACAGATATCAACTCCCATTATCACATATCATAAATAGATATATAAATATCTTTTCCCAAATGGTTTTCCGAAGGACACAAGTATTTAATAAACAAAATAGGAAACACACTGCTTTCTTTCGTATCAGTTGTCAATGTCTCAATTATGAAAACAATGTTTTATAATAATTGCTTCACTTAATCACAAATGATAAAAATAATTTACTAGTTAAGTGGTGTAATATACTCGAAAATGTTTTATGTTATCAGTTCATTGGGTCACCAAGCAAAACTGCAACATCAGCTCCTGGTCTATGTTGCTCCCATTGATAAAAACGCAACGAATATCAAAAATATTAATTAAAATAAGTCTGATGCAATATACTAGATAAAATTCTGAACAAAATTTCAAAATAAAATAAATATAAAATCATTTATTTTAATATGTAAAACATCAAAAGTGTTCTTTACTTTTACAAACATGATTCATAAGTACAAACAGGGTATGTGATACGTATTTGCTGTCTTTCTGTTTAGAATTTTTGTCTATAAATTAGGACGTATTAAGCAGCAATGAGAAAAATGATCCATTCTCTAAGTGGAGCATATGGACAAAACGTGCCGTCTCCAAGAATCTCTGTCGCCCGCCAGTATTCTTGCGCCCTCCCAGGTCATACCTGCATCCCGTAGCTCCCCCGAATACGCTTTATAGATTTAACGGCTTTTCGGGATGCAGAAAACCAGTCGGCTTAAAAAATGGCAGGTCATGTTTAGATCCTCTTGAGGCATCTGCAATATGTGGCCGAGTCAGGTCCAGCGTCGCATCTACATTATCCGTATAAGTGGCTACATTATCCGTTTTCTTATCTCCTCGTTTCGAACGAAGTTATATCACCGCATCCCCAGAGTCCGTTGCGGGCACTTGATCTCAGAGATTAGAATACGGTTGCTTTGGGCTTTTGTTGGGTGCCACGTTTCGCAACCGTATAGCACCGCTGACAGAATGCATGCATTGAACAGGCGACATTTGGTGTTTATATTGTAATTTTTTGCGGCAGATTCTGGGGTTACAGTGGTATCATATTAATCGTAACGAGGAGATGTAAAAACGGACCATGCAGCCACTAATCACTGACAAAGTGAAGCTGTGGTGCTGGACAAGGCTCGGCTACATATTGCGGATGCCTCAAGAGAGGCTTAACCCGACCTGCATATTCATCAAGCCGTTTGGTTTTCCACATGTATAGCTTGGAGTTCCAGATACTTAGCATATAATTAAAAGTTGCTTCAACAATCCATTTTCGAATAGCGAGCTCATTTTGTGAAGTGCCACCTCCCATAATGTGTACCACAAGGTATCTGAAACTGTCGACACTCTCGATGCTTTGTCCATCGTTAGTCAGAGGATAATTAGGATACGGGCAGGCATGGTTGCACATAACATTCGTCCTTTTGTCAGTATGATGCAAATTATTAAAATGCTACCCCCTCGCGCCATGAAATCAAGTCCACCTGGTTTCTTGTTTTTTTAGGTCTCGCACTAAATAAAATTCTCTATTTTTGCCACATGGTTCGTACGTAAGGAGCATTTGTATTAATTTCGCCACTTTTACCGCCCCTTACATGATGCCGCCTGACGCGACCGCGTCTTTGCCTCATATCATGTCGCGACCCTGGTCAGTATAAATAATTTACTCCAGATTTTAAGCCAGATAAGAAATAATCTAAAATATACAGCCAATGAGGGTTAATCCCAACGTACGAATACAAGGATAAGACAACTTAGGTTAGGATATTTTGAATTAAATTGTGGCCAAGAAAGATGCCGATTTTTATCCGACTTCAAAAGATTTGAAACTATTTCAGGTATAACCATGAATACAGCTGTGCATCGGATGAAGCGAGCGCATAAAAAGTGAGTAGTCCGACGTCATTGGATGACCTCTGAGGAGTCGAAAGAGGGAACGGAGTCGCGGACCTCTCAGGAATGATGCTAGTAACAACGTGGGTCTACATTTTGACTTGCGGCCCGGGGTGGAGTCAAGCCGTGACGATTTTTATTGAAACAATTCGTCTATGAATACACCGGATTCACTTTTTACACGTAGATACCCTCCACGGAATACTGTTTAAAAAATGTATACTCAGATAAACAATAATTGTTGATAGGTTTCCTTGTATAAGAATTAATGGATATCAAAAAACAATTTTCATTATTTTTTATCATATTTAAATTTTATTAAAAAAATGTATTTTAAAAAAAAATCAGATATTAGACAAACCCGTTTATGTGCCTTTAGCAATAGGACGTTGCTTTCATCACTTGAGATATCCAGAGCCTGTGTAATATTTCTTTTCAAATTTTCAGGATTAAAGGATTTAAACAAAAAAAATAGGGGATGTAGCACCGTGTTGTTTTGAAATTGTATAAAAAGAGAGTACAGTGTATTCAAAATGTAACGTCTTTATAGCGAAAGGAAAACAGAATCAGTCAATCAATAGTCTTTTATTGCAGTTCTTCCCAATTACTTTCATGTCACGGCCCCCTAAATCTGAAAGAATTAATTCCTGGCCCCCAAAATTTTTTGCATGCGCTTACATCATCTTCTCGGTGTATATAAATATGTTTTCATATGTGTTAT